>JASUUJ010000046.1:3000000-3157500 GCA_030449895.1 Citrus mangshanensis
CTGTGCATAAGCTTGACAGCCAAACACCCTTAGATCTTTATAATTTACAGGCCTTCCATTCCACATTTCAAATGGAGTCTTGCAGCAAATGGTAGTTAATGAACTCAAGTTAACCAAGTAGCAAGCAATGTTAAGAATTTTAGCTCACAGACGTCTAGGTAGCTTTGACCAGATTAACATACTTCTCACTTTGCCCTTGAGAGTTCTGTTCATCCTCTCAGCTAGCCCATTTTGTTGTGGTGTTAACATCATTGTCTTGTGTGTGTGTGTGTGTGAGGAGCATATTAATGACCCCTTAAAATTACATTATTTTTTACATTTCGTGTGAGCTTTTAGATTATATATAAATGAATGGTTAAGATTACAATAATTAAATGAGAAATAAAATTTATTTCTTCTATTTATTATTTTCTCTGCTCTCTCCTCTACGCCTTTTTCTTTTTCTATTTTTTTCTTTGTCTTTGGTCTCTCATGTTTCCCTCCATTCTTTAATCATTTTTCTCTCTCGCTTTATCCTTTAAACCCTTTTATTTGCAATTTCTCAAACAATAAAAAAGAAGAAAGATTTCAATATGACAAAGCTTCAACATATGTTAATTAGTTGTAAAGAACATTCAATAATACTAAAAAATAAAAAAGCAAGGAAACAAGAAAAATTTATCATCCATTACCATGGCCATAAACAAGAGGAAGTGCGAGTTTGAATGTTTGTCAAAGAGGAATACTAAATTTTCATATTTCCTTAAATTCTTATGGTTAAAGGAAGTAAAGAGTTATAAGTGGCGATGAGAGAGAAAAAAATTTAAAGCTGGCCATGAATATCGCTGGAGAAAGAAAGAAGATGATAAATAATAGATGAAATATTTAATACATCTCATTAAATCTTGACCTTTTATTTATATGTAATCTAACAGTTCACACAAAATTTAAAAAATAATGCAATATTAAGGGACCGTTGATCCACCCCTATGTATATATATATATTGTAAGATCGTTGGCCTTAATAAATTTCGGAAAAGCTATTAAACCATAAGATTTAATAATATAATGTCAATTAACTATTAAACCACATAGTTTAATAGTTTTTTTGTACTTTAACAAATCTTGGATCCTAGATTGGAATACACCCATATATAATTTACATGTAGTGTCATTTTTTAATGAGGATATCTTTACTTTATTAAAGTGAGGATGCTACTAGGGGTGGCAATCTAGGTCAGGATTTGTTTATTGAATTTGATTCGATGCAAATTGAATAGATTTGGGTTTGAAAAAATTAAGTCGTTTAATCAAAGGGTGAATTGGATTCGATCCGCTAATTAAACGAATCGACCAGGCTTGAGGACATTGATTTATTTATTCATTTAGGATTCATCTAATTAATGGGTCATAAACAAATCGAATACGGTCCATTTGTTTAAAATTCGTTTATTATTTATTTAATTAAATTACTTATTTTTCCTTAAAATTGTTCAATTTTTTTTTAAAAATTTGAAGGTTAATATAGTAATTTTGAATGATAATAAGACAAACAATATAAGTGAAACAAGAATTAGGGTAGCCTGCCTTAATTTTTTCATTTCATCGTTTTGCTTATTTCTTTCCCAATTTCCTTTCATTTCTCAGCCTGTAGCCCTCTCTTGTCTTTTTGTTTTCTCCACTATTTCTCAATTGGCACCATCTCATGGTTCTCACTATCACACAGTCGCACAGTAAGCTTTGCTGTGGGTATTGGTCTAACTGTTACTTTTGTAAATAAAAAAAATTGTGTACCTATAAATGAATTAACCAATGAAATTAATTTTCTTTATTCTTTTTCAATCTTAGTTTATTATTGCAATCATGGTTAAGCAATAATGTTCACACAAGCTATTTGGTTAAGATTTTAAACAATCAAAACAAATAATAAACTAAGATTTGAAAGTGATGGTGGGGGTTGTTTGTTCAATTATTACCTCGCAAACGTGTAGAGCATTGAAGGATTTATATTTTCGTGAGGGCCACTAATATTAGCTAAATCTAGTGATTAGAATATTAGAATTATTTTTTATTTTTTGATGATTACAATCATAATAGTTAAGATTGCCGTGTTTTTTAATCCAACAAGATTTATCTCTTAATTCAACGAGATTGCTATGTCTGACTCTGGGTTTTGCTATAAGGATCGTGCGCATTTTTATCTGTTGTTGTCTTTTTTGCTATTTTAAATTCAACCAAAATTTTTGATGATATCTATTCGCTGTAAATCTATAATTATCATGTTTCTCATGCATTGCTTTATCTACCTGAATATCCCCGCCCTTTTTTTAGTAGAACAGTTTCTGTTTTGGATTTTCCTTATGGTCTTTAATTATATTATTGGTTTACATGCAAATGGCATATGATTAGAGTAGATTCTTGTTTCTGTGATACATTTACAGATTTTTGCATATGACTGTTTATTATTTAAGTTAAATCGTTAATTCATCTTGCTAAATAATTTTGAATTATTTTTTTATAGGAGAATGGACACAAACCAAAAAATTCAGTCTACACAATTAATAATTCCAGTGTTGGAGATGATGATGTAACTAACATAATCAAAATGGAAGAATACATTCGAAAAGGTTTAAGACTAGCGGAACAAAATGGACTACAGCAAAGGAAACTAACTTCAAAGGTTTGGTCATTATTTTGTAAGGTTTCGGGGGGATAAATATCCAGAGAACAAGCCAAGGGTGGTGTGTAAAAAATGTGGCATTGAGTACGGGGTTGTGCACAATTCTGGTACACATAATTTGAAAAGACATTATGATACTTTGTGCAAATTTAAAAAGTGTGATCCTACACAAATGATGCCAGATCGTAGTGATGGATTGTCAACTTGTGTTTCAAAATTTGAAGCTCATATGTTTTGTACATTATTGTCTTATGCCATTATCATGCACGATTTTCCATTTCAATTTGTTAAGTATGAGGGTATTAGAAGAATTTGGAATTATTTGTGTGATGAAGTGCCCAACATCTAGAGGAACACTGCGAAAGCAAATGTACTAAAAATGCATAATAGGGAAAAGGCAAAAATTAGAAGCATGTTAGAAGAAGCTTCAGGTAGAATATGCCTTACCATTGATTTATGGACTTCTATAACTACATATGATTATTTGTGTCTCATTGCACATTTCATTGATAAGGATTGGAATTTATAGAAAAGAGTGTTGAATTTTTGTGAAATGCTAACTCCTCACACTAGGGTTGCCTTGGCTAAAAAATTATTGTCATTGTTATGTGAATGGGGTATTGAGAAAAAGAGTTTTTCATTGAATGTAGACAATAATTCAACTAATGATATTTGTGCTGTAATGTTAAAAAGTCAATTGAGATTAAGTAATGCTTTGATGAGTAATGAGGATTTCTTCCATATTCAATGTTGTGCTCATATAGTTAATTTGATTGTTAAAAAAGAATTGAAAGAAATAGAAAAAAACATGTGAGAGTGTGAAATACTTCAAAGGGTCACAAATGAGAAAAAGAAAATTCTTGGAGTGTTTTAAGCAAGTATCTCTAGATAACAAGAAAGGATAAAGAGAAGATGTTCTTACAAGATGGAATTCAACTTTTCTCATGCTTGATATTATTGTGTATTACAAAAATGCTTTCTGTACTCGCTCAAAGTGAATGATGTTGGTTCAAGTGCGGGACATAATGACAATAATCAGAACACACTTAACCAAAGGACCATGGATATGTTCAAGGTATATTTATAATTTTCTTATTTGATCATTGTAAAACTTATTATTTCCATACTTGTTTTGGATATTGACTATTCTTATTTCTTAATTATTTTGTAGAAGTTTGATGATTTTGGCAACATGGATCGTAATGGTTACGTTAGAAAATCTGAACTGGAGCTTTATTTGGATGAACCAAGAGTTGATAGAAAGATTGATTTAGACATTCTATGTTTTTTAAAAGAAAATGGATTTCATTATCCTCACCTTTCATCCATGGCTCGTGATATCTTGAGCATTCTATATCCAATGTTGCATATGAATCAACTTTCAGTGTTGCCTATCGAGTTCTTGATCAATTTCGAAGTGTATTGAAGCCACCAAGCAATTATTCCTACTAGAGATTGGAAATTTGGAGAGAGTGGTAAAACTTTCTCATAAAATTAATTTAATTTTCCTTTATGATATTATATTTAATTGTCTCTAATTAAGATTTATTTTTACCAAATTATTATGAAAAATTTTGATGTCACTGTGGACCAACTTACTCAAAACATTATGAACATGAGCATTAATAGTGCTCCATTTGCTGAGAGTGCCAATGATCCTAATGACAAAATAGGAGTGTGATAGGTAAAGTTTTATCCAGCTTATTTTTCTTGGCTTTGTAGATTTAATTATTATTTCCTTAATAATACTACAAAATTGCTATATATTTGATATTTTGAAATATTACAATGACTATTATCAGTGTTGCAGCATGTTAATATTGTTTTATTTGCTTTTTGGTGTAGGATTCTTGTTTTTAAGGCGATAAAGACAAAATTAAGAGGATTAAAGAAATCACCTTGGTTCATAATTTGAATTTGAAATATTGTTATATGTATTATTTTGGTGTTTGGATGATTGTATATTTAATCTTGGAATATGGTTTGGATTATTTGTATTTCATAGGATGTTAAATTTGAGGTGTTTTCATATTTTATTTTGCTCAATTTTGTTTGTTAATTATATTTTTCTAAAGAAATTGTAAACAAATCTAGATTCTATTTGATTCGTTATGGATTCCTAATAGGATAAACGATAGTATATGAATCCGGATTTGATTTAATTCGTTTATTAATTCTACCAAATGAATTGAACTGAATATTCATTAAATAAATGAATCGAATCTGAATCCTGAGATTTCGATTCGTTTATTAAATGAATTGAATCCGAATCAGTAGAATTTTGACCCAATTTGTTTACAATTCAATTCAAATTCCATTTATTTATTCATTTTGCCACTCTAGATGCTATTAAAACCTAAAAAAATAGTGAAGAATTTTTTTTACTTCTATTAAAATCATGACAAAATAAACAAAAAATAAATAAGAACATTATTATTTTCAAATAGAATATTTAGAAAATATAAAAAGTTGAGATGATGAATTGATGATCAAATAATAGGTATGGACTTTGTATTTCAAGAAACTAATTTTTTATTTTTAAATGAACCAATGAATGTGATTATTTTCTTTGTAAAGAAGAGAGTAAGAAATTTTTTCATCCACTGATCTTTGAGATTATAAAGTTTTTAATAAAAATTAAACTAAAAATAAATGATTCTAGCATTAAATAATTAAGTTTTTAAAGGAAATTAAAAAGGTAAATAATTTAATTTTTTTCTTAGAAAGACTAATAAAAAATGAATTAATGGTTAGATAATATTATTAATTATATCTCTTGAATACTAAGATTACCATATATAGATTTTCTGTAAAAAATAATCCTTAATTTTAGGATAACTGTTAATTAGAGAGATGTCTAATATGCTTTCCTATTTCCTTTACAATTCATAATTTGTAAAAAAAAAAATCTTAATTATTAGAGAATTATTAAGGAAACACTCAAAAAATTAGGCTTTCCAAAATTTGGGGCCTTAAGCGACTGCCTTATTCGTCTAAATTTAAAGTCACCCTTGACATTATATGGTTGGTGAATACTTGTCCTATTTTAAAGAGTTAGGATCCTCTACTAGGCATTTTTCTCCTCGTCCTCCTAGGCTTTCAAAGTTTTATTGGCATGTATAGTTAATAAAATTAAATGGCTGCGATTAAATCTTACATTTTAATCTTTTTTTTTTTAACTCATGATAACTCAAAAAATTTTCTTTAATTATTGCGATTTTCTCTCCCTTCACAAAATTAGAATTTTTATTGTTAGATTTTGATTAAAGCAAGCTTGACCGATGCACTTGCAATCCTTTGCTGTGAACTTAGAAGGAAAGAAAGAAAAAAAGAAAAAAAAGAGCTGCAACTTCACAAACAGTGCAGCGAACAAAAAAATGAGCTCCTACACTCTGAGAGATAACCGAAGAAGTCAAGCAAACTCAATATGTGAACGGTTGTCCCCCGTAAGAAGAATCTCCCATCAATGCATGATGAGAAAGAGGAACATTATTATTTTTTCAGAATTTCTTCTTTGCTTTCACAATGACTTTAATCCAATTTAGAGATGTCCTTCTAAGTCACTTTTAAGTCACTTAAAATATGCATACAAGATAGCCAGAAGCCCAAAAGATCTAGAAAAGAAAGGACCATAGCCATAGGCAAGTTACTTTTTTTTTTTTTGGATTTACAGTTGTTGTTTTGAATTTTTTAAAATCGCAATAATTAAAATTTTAATTTATGAAGGGAGAGAAATTCAAAATAATTAAAGAAAATTTTTTGAGTTACCATGAGTTAAAAATAAGATTACAATATAAGATTTAACCTCAGCCATTTAATTTTATTAATTATACATGTCAATAGATTCTTGAAAGCCTAAAAGGATTAAGAGAGAAAATACCTAGGAGATGATCTTAATCCTATTTTAAAATGAAGTTTTACAACATAATAAAATGACTTTTATTATTATCAATTACTGAAAATTTCCAAATCCGTATTGAAGTAATACAACAGCTTGAGGCAGAGACACTATCAAAAAAAAAAAAAGAAACTTTTTATGGGTTTATTTTTACAACTGAAATTGAGAAATAACCATAAATTAGGATTTCATTTTAGCTGATTTGTATTGATTTTAAAAAGTGAGACTATTTGCACTATAAAAACTACTTTCAACAATCATATTTTTATAAATAAAATTTATTACAAAAATACCCATGATATAAATTACTATTAAGGGCACTTTATCATGAACAAATATAGTATTATTAGCCTAAATACTAATTTAAAACATTGAAATCAAAGTTCAATGTTTTAACTTTTTAAATGGTAATTTTTTCTTCCCAATACTTTAAACAAATATTTACAGAGAAAAATCAAAATGTCTAAAGATTTTAACTTTAAAGAGATATGTGTGATCATTTTCATTTTCTAGTTTACAACACAATGAATCATTAATGGTTACAGGCTTGACAATTGACTTGTAATTTACAAGACATGGCTTCAACTAAAACTTACAATGTTGAATTAGAATGCGTAACATATTACACTAATGAATTTATCGATGATGGGTTGATTTTTAGTTTACAGTTCAATACTGAATAAATACTTTACAATTTATTATTATACGATGATGTTCATTTATTAATATTTAGTAATTTCATATGTAGATATTTAAAAATAAGAAAGCATAATTCATTGGATTCGTGAAGTCTGGAGGAAAAATATATTTGTAATTGTTGACGCAGATTTATGGTCAACTAGAGAATTAAGTTATATAGGGGTGATATAATAAAAAAACACAGAGAATTAACGCGATTCTGCCTTTGGCCTACGTCCACAGGTAGAGAAAATAAATATTTTATTAAGATCGCAATTATAGCTCAACTCTCCCTCTCTTTGCTACTTGTTTTTTTTGGTCCCATATACTATGAGAGACCTCTGCTTTTATAGCCTTCTATAGATAAAGTCATTTTTCTAACTTAAACTCTATCTAACTCTCCTCTATCCTCTAGGATTTTAATTACAAAATATTTCTATATTTTTATAGTTGTATTCGTGTCAGACTCTATTTAATTTGTTTCTGGACCAAGCAATGTCCTTCCATTGCCGACTTTTATTTTACTGGGCTTGATTCAACGATAACTCTTCTATTTGGACTTCGTTTTTCCTATGCGGTCCATAATTTAAAACTGGGTCAAGGGCCATATAGATCCACGACTTTTGCCATCCTCCACTCCTGGGCCCTATTCTTGGGGACCATGGTTCTGCTCCTTGGAGAGTATAACTTTGCTGCACCCCAGTCTTAGGGGAGCATAATTCTTGCTCTCCATTCTTGGGGGAGCATGATTCTATTGCTCCCCATCCTTAGGGGAGCATAATTCCTACTCCGAGTATAATTCTACTGCTCCCTATTCTTGGGAGAGCATTATTCCTGCTCCCCATTCTTGGGAGAGCATGATTCTACTGCTCCCCATTCTTGGGGAAGCATAATTCTTGCTCCTCATTCTTGGGGGAGCATGATTCTACTACTCCTTATCCTTGGGGAGAATAATTCATGCTGCTCCCAATTCTTGAGGGAGCATAATTCCTGCTCTCCACTCTTGGGGGAGTATAATTCTACTACTGCCCATTCTTGGGGGAGCATGATTCTGCTACTCCATATTCTTGGGGGAGCATTATTCCTACTTTTCATTCTTAGGGGAGCATAATTTCTGCTTTTCATTCTTGGGAGAACATGATTCTACTACTCCTTGTTCTTAGGGGAGCATAATTCCTGCTCCCCATTCTTAAGGGAGAATGATTCTACTGCTCCCTATTCTTAGGGAGCATGGTTTTTGCTCCCATTCATGAGGAGTGTCACTTTTTTGCTTTATTGACTATTTTATATTTTCTACAACAGCTGCACCCCAAGTCTTAACTTCTTTTTCCACCAGAAACATAAGAGCTCAGGTCATTTCTCTCTCTTCTTATTTTTATATAAACGATCCTTTGCACCATTTGCCCACCTGGTGGAGTTTCAACCTTTTGGTTTTCGTTTTGCTTGGTGAGTGTCTCTTATCTTCTCCCTGTTTTTAGTAATTTCAATGTCTTCTGATTTTTAAAATAACCCTAACTCTCTCCACCATGAGTACTTTGAAGATGATGATGATTACTCTCATATATCCTCCGACCACATGCTCCTTGTCATAAAGTTTTACTCTTGCATCATTTCTTCCTGATGGATAAACTAACCTCTAACTCGACTGGTCCACCAATGGGGTGGGGAATGCAATTTCTAAGATATCCATTCTGTCTCTTAGAGTCAAGTATGAAATTCCAAGTTCAATTAAACTTAAAGAAGCCTGAAATTAGTGAGCTAGCCAGCGAGCTCCCTCTTGGAGTTATTGCCTTTCATCCTAATTTTTTTTTTCGCTATGGTGTTAGGTTGTCGTTGTACCCTTTCTTGAGATATATGCTAATTTGCTTGAACTGTACCCTGACACAGCTTTCCCTTAATGTCTGGTGTGCCATGATTGGCATCTACATTTTATTAAAATTGAGGGTTTTCCAAATCTAACATTTAGTCAGTTTCAACAAATTTACCAACTAATGAGTCTTTTAGGTGATAAAGACTCCCCTCTCAGGGGTTGGTATATGTCCGTGCTTGAGCTAAGTCTTCCCTTTTACTTGTCCATGGCAAATCTCATGATGATTCCTGGAAAGATTCTTGGCTTTTTGCCCCTAGGGATTGGGAGCTAGGAAATTCTCCTTATATGTATCCTGAGGATCGAGTTCAAACCTACTTTTCTACTCCAAGTAGCTTCATAAGAAATTTCTACAAGATGTGCTTTTTCTTTATCAGTGTACTTATTATTTTTCTTTGTCTTTATTTTTTACAATATCATGGGGTTGAACCTCTATTGATCATACTGAGCAAAATCAAATCGATAAAGTTTTTAAAGATCCTATAAACTTACAGTCTTAGAAATATCTTTTTCAATCAGGCTTTTTAACCGCCTTTGGCTTTATCCCTTTTACTTATACTAATATTCAATCTCCAAGTGAGTTTTATTTAAGCATAATAATTTTTATACTAATGGAAGGTTGTAATATCTTGTTTTTCTTTTATTTTCCCATCTTCTGTTAGTTATAGCTTTTGGGGATGACACCGTACAGAAAAAGAAAAAGATAGATGAATACCAAACTTCAAAGATTAACAAGAAACTTGGGGATAAGCCAGTCTTTTAGTATATGGGATAATCCTTCTAGGAAATTGTAACTGCTCGAGGGTTACACCAGAGTCTTCAAACTGTGCCAGGGTTGTAGCCAGAAACTTTGTTTCCATCTGGCACTCGTGAAACACCATTTTCTCAGTCTCCTGGCTTTCATTCTGCATTTGCTTCCACTAATGTACTTGGTCAAGAGTCACATAAAAAACCTGCAACTGCTCCACGTTTACAAAAAGAAATTTGTTTCCAACTTTTACTCATGAGAGATCATATCCACAATCTGCAGGCTTTGGCTCTGCATCTACTTCCACTAATGCTCCTATGTTGACACCTCTTTCAGCGGCCCAAGCCAAGGAACTCTACCCTTATTTGATGGTTTACATAACTTCACTTGGGAAGATCCTTCTCAAGCATATCTGAGCTCTTTTGCTCAATCTTGGCCTTAATGTCTCTGCTGATAATATGAGGCAAATGGAGAACTCTGATCATGTTGAAGCCATGCTTGCTAATGTTTATTAGGTAGTAATAATATTGATTTTGTGTTACCATTACTGATATAAAGCTAGATCCTAATTGTGTTCATCTTCTTGTAGCTTGGTTGTGCTGTTCAAATATATAAAAAAAAAAAAGATAAAGTCCTCGACTCTAGAGAGTAATGCTTTACTTGAGTTGGGCCAAACCTCTGGAAAAAAGATTGATGAGCTAGATAAGTGTCTAAGTGAAGAGAAAGCTCTTGTGGCCCAATTAAAGTTGTAATTTAATGTTGCAAAGGAAGAATTAGTTTAGTCCCAGTCCTAAGTTCAAGAACTGTCCAAATCCTTCGACCAATTGAACCTTAAAATTCCAAGTATGAAGGCTTCAGCCATTGAAGAGTTCAATGCTTTTACTGAGTTTGAGAATATCCTTGATGAAGAGTTTCTAAAAGGTGGTGACAAAGTTAAGGCCAGGATTAAGAGTTGCTACCCTTAACTTAATTATCGTTTTCTAGAAGACTAATTATGCTCGTTATCAATTATGTGTAGGATGTTGACTCTTGTATTATCTTCCTAGTCTTTAGTTGTGGTCTTTCTTCTTTTCTCTTGCAATAAGGTTGTTCTAGTAATAAAGTTGTAAACTGAGCATGTCCCGATTTTCTTTATTAATGTATTTCCTTTTAGTGTCTTACTGCTCTTTGCTCTTCACTTGCTTTTGTTGATTTTTATAAAAGTAACAAAAAAGTTTTTACTTTCCTTGCTTTTCTTTTTCCATAGGAATTCTGTTAATTTTTCCTACTGCTTCTATGGGAGTATAATTTTTGGGGAGCATGACTATTAATTCTTACTTTTGAGGGCATGGTTTCTGCTCTCAGAATTTGTTTTTACTGTTTTTAATTTTCTTTTTCTCAGGAGGGCAAGGAATACTTATTAAATTTTCTTGCTACTCCCATGGGAGTATAATTTCTGCTTCCTAGGAAGCATGACTGTTGTTCCCCACTCACTTTTGGGAGCATGCTCTTTGCTCTTGGGGGCATGACCTTCACATTTTATGCATATTTTTGTTGATCTCCTGCATGTTTTGCACTACGGCTACCCTCTTTCAAATAAAGGAAAATTTTAAACAGTAACACGAAATTCTAGAACAAGCAAATGATGTGCTATACTATTAAACTATCACAAAGGCAAACTGGTAATAACTTTCTATTAGTATAAAAAAGAATCTTCGTAATGACTTAAAAAAATCCTTATCAAACTAAACTTTAGAAAAGAAAATCGCTTCATTACTGATAGTAAATTCTCAAATGTTTTGCATTCCAAGGATGTGGAATCACAACTCCGTTCATGTATCCGAGCTTGTAAGTCCTATGCCTAACAATTTCTACCACTCTATAAGGGCCTTCCCAATTTGGTCCTAGCACACTAACATTTTGCTCTTTTGTGCTATGAAATATCTTTCTGAGAACTACATCACCAACCCGAAAGCTTCTTGGTTTCACCTTTGAATTGAAGTAGCGAGCTGCCCTTTGTTTGTGTACTGCTGCTTTGAACAGAGCTTACTCTCTTTTCTCTTCTACCAAGTCTAGGGTGAGGTTTAGTTGTTCTAAGTTCTGCTCGAGTTGAAAATACTGCACCTTATAGGAGGGCATGTTAATCCCTATAGGGACCACCGCTTCTGTCCTAAATGCAAGGGAGTATGGGGTTTCTCTTGTTTCTATTGTGTATGTGGTTATGTAAGTCCATAATATGAATAGTAATTCATCTGCCTAAGCCCCTTTATGCTTTTCCAACTTGGTCTTTAAGTGGTGCTTAATTATTTTGTTGACAACTTCGACCTGTCCATTTGCTTGAGGATGAGCTGGTGAAGAGAAAAAGATTTTAATCCCAAGGCCTTCGCATAACCCCCTGAAATGGGGATTATTAAACTGTTTCCCGTTATCTATCACAATGGTATGGGGAATACCAAATCGACATATGATAGACTTCCATATATATCCAGTAGTTTTATGCTCTATAATTTATGCCAAGGGTTCCATTTTTACCCACTTTATGAAATAGTCTACAACTATGATTGTAAATTTTGTTTGCCTCTTGCCAGTAGGCATTGGATCAATGATGTCTACCCCCCACTGAGTGAATGGCCATGGGCTAGCAACTAAGGTGAGCTGTTCTAGGGGTTGACGTGGTATGTTGGAAAACCTGTGACATTTGTCACATCGTTGCACAAATTTCTATGTATTTTCTTTCATGGTAGGCCAAAAGTCCCCTTGGCGAATGACTTTGTAGGCCAACGACCTTGCACTTGAATGGTTGTCGTAAATACCCTTATGGATTTCTCTCATCACGTAGTTTACTTCACCAGATGTTAGACACCTCAAGTAAGGTAGTTAATTTCCTCTCTTGTATAACACATCTCCCAAAATCACGTACCGTGCTGACCTTAAACTGATTTTCCTTGCTTCATCCTTATTATCAAGCAACTTCTTATCTCTTAAGTAGCTAATGTTATGATCCATCTAGCTCCTAATTGTAATCATAAGATTAATCTTCTTGTTTTTCTCGTTATTAATATTTAGATTTTGCAAGAACTCAAAAGGGATTAATCTATTTAAGCCTGCATCCGTGGCTAATGCCAACCTTGGAAGAGCATCTGCTTTGCTGTTTCCTTCTCTTGAAACCTGAGTGATGGTGTATTCTACAAAATTCATTAGTAGCTTTTTGACCTTTTGTAGATACGTTAACATCATGCTTTTCTTCGCATGGTACTCAGATATTAATTGTGAATCACTAAAAATGTTCAGCTTCTTTACTCATATCTCTTTTGCTAATTTGAGACCAGCAAGCAAGGCCTCGTACTCTGCCTCATTGTTGAAGGCCTTGAACCCAAACCTGAGAGCAGAGCTTATCTCTGTATACTCTAGGGTGACTAAAATCAACCCTGCTCCACTCCCTTGTTGGTTTGACGATCCATCCACATATAATCGCCAAGTTAGTATTATTACTTTGCTAATCCTGGCCTTCTTGAATTGGTTACTAGTGAATTCCACTCTAAAGTCTGCGGCTGCTTGCCCTTTAATTGTTGTTCTAAGTCAATACCTAATATCATGCTCTCCCAGTTCTACAGGCCACTGCACCAACCTTTTGACACCCCTGGTCATTGCATTATCTACCTTAGGGGCTGATTTGTGAGCACCACTGTGGTGTGAGCCAGGAAGTAAAGCCTTAGTTTCTTGGCGGATACTACTAGTGCTAAAGCCATTTTTTCTATAGCTGGATACCTTGTCTCGGCATCTAACAGAGCATGACTCACATAATAAACTGGCTTCTGCACTTTACTTTCTTCTCTTATCAATACTGAACTTACTGCCGAGTCTAAAATGGCCAGGTACAAATAAAGATCTTCTCTCGGCATTGGTTAAGAGAGAATTGAAGGACTCCCATATACCTCTTTAACTCCTGGAAGGCTTTTTCGCATTCCTCTGAGGGTTTTAACGAATGGTAGGAATTTATCTGTTGCTTGTGATATAAACCGGTTCAAGGTTGCAACTCTTCCTATTAACCTTTGAACTTCTGTAATTGATTTTAGAGACTTCATATCTAAAAGGGTTTGAATTTTTTCTGGGTTAGCTTTTATTCCTTACTGGCTCACCATAAACCTTAAAACTTTCCTGAGGATACTCTAAACACACATTTGCTTGGGTTTAACTTTATATTGTACTGCTTCAAAATCCTAAACGCTTCATTTAGGTATATGATATGATCTTTCATTTTTTTTTACTTTTGACAAGCATATCATCTACATAGACCTCCATATTTTTTTTTCAATTTAGCCATGAAACATTTTATTAACCAACCTTTGATAGGTTGCTCCATCATTTTTTAGCCCAACATTATAACAATACAGGCCTTTATTCATGACGAAATATGTCTTTTCCTTATCTGATGGGTATATCTAGATTTGGTTATACCTAGAATATGCATCTATAAAAGTAAATAGCTCATGCCCTGTAGTAGCATCAACCAGCTGATCAATTCTAGGCAAAGAAAAGTTGTCTTTGGGACATGCTTTATTTAAGTCAGTGAATTCTATATAGATCCTCAACTTCCTATTTGGCTTTTTAACCATCACTACATTGGCTAACCAGTTTGGATAGTAGGCCTCTCTAATGAAGCATGCTTTTAAAACTTTTTCCACCCCCTCTTCTATTGGCTTTATCTTTCTGGATTGAATGATCTCCTCTTTTGTCGTACTGGCTTGTGACTAAGATCAACATTTAATCGATGACATGTCTTCATGAGACCATGCGAATACATCGGAATTTGATATGAGAAAATCTTCTAGCTGTTTTCGTATTTTTGAGGTTAATAATGATCCAACACGAACTATCTTACCTTGATCATTGTGCCGTACCTGGATGGTGTCTAGCTCTTTTACTGGTGATTCTCCTTGTTCATTCCTCTGACATTCTTGTTTGTCTATTTTTCCTTTTAAAGCTATAGTATATCATTTTCTAGACTTTTCTTGATCTGCCCTTAAGATTCAAATCCCAATTTATGTAGGGAATTTTATCTTTAAGTGGTAAGTTGAGGTTATTGCTCGAAAAAGATTTAGGTCTGGTCTATCTGAGATAACATTATAAACCGAAAGGTGCTCCATTACTAAAATGCCCCCCATCTTGGTAGCTTGGTGACGTGGTTCACCAATGGTAACTGGTAGGTCTATACTGCCCAAATGAATGAAGCACTCTTCGCCAAAGCCAATCAATGGAGTACGAATTTGCATCATTTTTTCTCTTCCTATATTCATCTTGTCAAATGTTGATGCAGATAAAATATCTGCCGAACTCTCATTATCTACTAAAACTCTGAAAACTTTCCCGTTGGCTAGAGTTATCGAAACAACCAGAGCATCATCGTGCAACTGGTGTATCCCTCTAGCTCTTCTTCTGTGAATGTGATGGTATTATGTTCCATCCTAGTCTCTTTTGGGGGTTTACCCACTAAATTGACCGGTAAAGCCCTTGGTACTGCTCAAACCTCCCGTACATGAGCTTTTCGTGCCCTGTTAGAGTCCCCTCCTTCTGTAAGTCCACCAAAAATAGTTCTTATAGGGGCTCCTCCTGCAACCTCTTTGTTCTTTATATGTTCTGGTGCTACTGCAGTAATATTTATGGCACATCAGCTGGGGCTTCATTTTTAATGTCCCCGCGCTCTTTTATTTTTACAAAGTCTTTCAGATATCCTCGTTGGATTAAGAATTCTATTTCCACTTTAAGATCAAAGCAATCATTAGTATTATGGCCATGATATCTATAATATGTATAGTACTTGCTTCTATCCCTTCAAATTGGTGCGGTCCTGATTTTTTTAAGCTTCCGTAACAAATCTAGGTCCTTTATTTGCATAAGCAGCTGTTCACTTGGTAAATTAAGTGATGTGTACCCAGAGTACCTGCTTTGTGGAATTCTTGGTCCCCCGTTGTCTTTTGGTCTACTTTTTTTGTCCCGATTTTCAACCTGTTCATCCTTATTTTTCCGTTTTTCTCCAGTCCTCTGAGAGTCTCTGTTAGGTCTTCTTCCCCTTTATATAACTTTATTTGGGGCATTTTAAATTTTGCTGGCAATGAGGCCTCTAGTATATCCTTGGTGAACGATGGTTCTACCTCCTCTAAAAATGGTTCTACAGGACTTTTCTCCATCCCATCCACCCATTTCTTAAGCTTTTTCATTTCTGCTTCAAGGCTAGACGACCCAGTACCAGCAATAGAGCCCTCTCTGACTCATGCTTCTTATATTGGCATTTTGAATTTAGCTTGTAGCACAAATCTTACATGGCCTCCAGTACATGTCGGAGGTCTCTTGGGTGATCAGTATGACTTGCATGAGTCTGCTCTTCTGGTAGGGTTGTTTTTTTGACAAACGCTTTGTGAATCACAATTGAAATGGTAAAAAATTGGAGATCAAGATAATAAAGTTAGTTTGACCAACTCTATGTTTTATATTTAAGACTTTGACTATGAAAATTGATGAGTTTTTCGGAAAAAGGTTTAGATTGAGTTGTTTACACACAAAAACACAAGCTTAAATTTCTCTAATCTTTACTTAATTAAGGAAATTAGAGTCTTGATTTCATGGATTAATATTTGTTGTGAAAAATTCTCAGATATATTTTTCTTTTTCTTATTCAATTTTGTTATTAATGCTTTTTTTAAAATTAAAAAAATCATGATGCATGTGCATTTTCATATTCTTACATGATGATATGTTTTTAGATCTTAAGAGTCACATTGTTTTTAAGCAAAACTCAATTTTTTTGTTTTCTAAGTGCATTGACAAGCTTTTACACGTCACAGCTGAGCATGTTGCGTTCTTTTGGTCATAACTTTGTCTACAGAACTCCAAATTTAGTTATGTAAAATCCTGTGAAAACATGATTCAATAAGCTTTCCAACAGTATGTAGATCGCATTCAGATGCTATTTCATTCATTCTCAGTTGAATTTTGAATTTCTCTACTCTGCACTGTGTGTCTGTTTCGTAAAATATCATGCATAGATTTCGTTTTTGGTATTTTCCGTTATATTTCTGACTTGTTTGCATTGGATTATGTTTATGGGCAATTATCTACTGACCACTTATTTTTTTCACACTTTTTCAAAAATACACAAATCTTAATTTGTTTTGTTGAACTCCACTTGAAATTATATTATTTTGCACTTGTTCACTTCCGTCTTCAAACTATTAAGAGAATTAATGGAATATTGGGTAAATGATTTTTTTACCCCCAAATGTAAAGGTACAATTATCCACCAACCACCTTTTTTTGCATTTTTTTTGAAAAATACACAATTCTTAATTTTTTTTTGGTTGAACTCTACTTGAAATTATATTGTTTTGCACCTGTCCACTTATGTCTTCAAACAATGTCATTGTGAAATGACAATTTTACCCTTATAATGTCAACAAAGTTCTAATAGTGTTATAACGGGAGTGGATTAGTGAAAAAAATGTTAACTTCAGGTGGAGCGCTGCCAAGAAAAAAAAAGATGTGTGTATTTTGAAAAAAATTAGAAAAAGCAAGTGGTCGGTGGATAATTACCCTATATTTATTTATTGCTCTTCTATAAAATTTATGTTTGTGGTTGCTCCAGATTCTTTCTTTTTGCAATCTTTTGGCAAAAGAGGGGGAGTAATTGAATTGTTCGTTTCAAGTCTTCAATTGCTTGATGCAATGAGTTAGGGAGTGTAGTATTTTCAATTCTAGAGGGAGTTTTTATTATTGTTCAAGAATTTTTAGATTTTTGGATTTCTAGTTCTTAGAGGGAGTTTATCTTTAATTCTCTTGATTTTCTGCTTATTGTTGCCTTTCTATTTATTAATCAATAAAATAAGTATTTTATTTTATTTTTTGCCTTGGTTTATTTACATGAACTAACATGCCAATTGCTAATTATTTTGTTTAGTTCCTTGTTGTTGTTTATGCTTGTTTCAGATCCATATTTTGGCGCCAAGTTTCATGGAAGACTTGTGTTGGATTGCTTTTGCCACAAGAATGCCAAAGGGGTAGATTGTTAAGTCCATTATTTATAGAGTTGGCATCTTATGGCAAGTTTAGTTAAATTGAAATTTTATTTATTGCATATCTTGTAATAGAGATTAATTTATTAATTTCCTAATTTAGTGGGATTTCAATTTATTTGGAATATTTGTTTTCTAATTTAATTAGATATCTAATTTAGCAAGTCAATGAGATTCTATAATTAGCGCATGAGATCTATTTAGAGCTAGAAGTTGGTTCAAACATGAAGTTTATTAAATGCTCTAGATATTTCTTGGGAGACAAACAAGGCAAGAAGATTAGATTTATTTATTTTTTTCAGATTCATAGGAATTATAAGAGGAAATAAACTCTTATTTAGAAATAATCAAAGCCTTTTAAGACTTGCTATGTTTGTGAAACCCTAGTGCCTATATAAAGAGAGGTATTTCACAATTGAAGACACACAACGCAGAGCATAAAGTAGAGAAGCAAAATTCGACTTCCTCCCCAGAGAATCCGGATTTGACGCATAATGTTGTATTGAATTGTTTCCTTATCTTCTTTTCATCTTTGTAGAGAGTTTATGTGAATCTTGGATAACTATAAATTGAAGAATTGCTATTGATCACTTTGCGAAGTGCCTTGAGGATCGTGAATCAAGCGGGGGAGTAATTATTCAAGAGAAGCAGATTCAGTCTAAGGTTGAGTGAACTGTATGGTGGTAAACTGTAAGTAGTATTAAATTTGGTAAATCCATAGGTTGTAACATCTCAACTTAGTGAATTACTTTTCATCTGGGCGTGACCTCGTGGATGTAGTATTAATTAAATCCAAACCACATAAAAATTTTCGTGTCATTTAATTTCTGCAATTTATTGTGTTTTTTAGAAAAATTATATTTTTTATGCAGATGAACAGTGTCAGTGAACAGTAATTATGAACAAGAAAGATGAATAGTATTTCTGAAAATTAATTAATTTTTTAATTCTAGGTTTTTAATTGCCTATATCGATTTGCAATGAATCTAAATTCCTTTCACCCTGAATACAAAACTTTAAGGAAAAAAATTAAAAATAGAATTATAACATAATCATTATATATTTTGCCTCACAAGTAACGTTGCTTAAACTTGACTAACATCATCACCCAGAAGTTGTCTCACTTTCTGTTTCAACATTCTTCCTAAACTTAGGAAAAAAAGATAACAAACTTTAAAATATAATCATTATATGTGAAGACATGCATATATAACTTTTTTTTTCTTGAATATTCATTAAATAATCCATAGTTCTTAAAATTAATACATTATACAGATGCAATAAATTAATTTTCAAGCTATTACTCATATGCATATTATCCAAAATAATTTCTTGAAAGTCTTCAAAGTCTTAAACTAGGATAATTCTATCGGATACAATAATTCATCAACCATTAATTTGTTATAAATTTATGGTTATCCCCGTACCAAATTTCATAGAAAATTTTCAACCAAAAAAAAAAACAAATCCCATTTGTACTATAGACAAGTCTTATAATTATAACCATGAATCATGTAAATATAAATAAGAAAGTTAAAACAACTAAAGCAATAGTGCTAAGCGTTATGTCATACACATGTAAACAAAACCCATTCGCAAATCTAATATTGCCTTATTAATGAACTAAAGAAAACAAATTTATGTTTTGCCTTGTACACAAATCCATTAAAGAATTGATAAATACACCTCATTTCTCAACCTCAGCCACATACTTCAAACTTTTCCTTTATAAAAGCTTTTAGTTGATAATTTGTAATAAGTAATCATCCAATGAAACTATTTATAGTGAATAAAAATCGAAATCTATTCAGATACGAACAAAACCCAAAAATAAGAGAAAAAAACCACGAAACGATTGCTTTTAATATATATATATACATATATACATATACATATACATATATATGTATACATATATATATATATGTATGTATACATATATATGTATATGTATATGTATATGTATATATGTATATGTAAAATACAACAAAGAAGAGCTAATTTCTTACTGGTAGTGTTATACATACATACATACATACATACATACATACATACATACATACATATATGTATATGTATACATATACATACATACATACATACATACATACATACATACATACATACATACATACATACATATATGTATATGTATACATATACATACATACATACATACATATACATATATGTATGTATGTATGTATGTATGTATGTATGTATGTATGTATGTATAACACTACCAGTAAGAAATTAGCTCTTCTTTGTTGTATTTTACCACACAGTTTCTCTAGTAGTAATATATATATATATATATATATATCTAATAAAGCATGCACAAAACGTTAATAAGTCATTAGTTATATTAACATAGAATAATTATGTACCAATATAAACCATCAATTTCAACAAAATCATGTTGCTCTTAAAAATTCCCTAATTAGAAAATTTTAGGGTTTCAGTGTGAAAAATGTTTAATATCACACATCAACAAAATAAAGTAAACCTTATAGTGTCCGTCACTGTAAACACAATATTTTCCAAAGTAGATACAATAAAGGCTATCTGGTTCCAACTAAAACAAAAAGAAAATAGCAGAGAAAAAAATACAATAAAAATTGAATCTCTACCTTCTAGTTTCTTCCAAGTAACCAAAGAAACATAGAAGCTCTTCTCCCAATCACTCCTTTAAACTTAGAAGAACAATTTTTAAAAAAAAAACTCAAGATCTGATGAAATAATAGAAACCAAAAATCATGAAATTAGAAAAGACAGAAGAAGTTAGGATTTTGAAGGTAAATGGATGACTTGTGCCATCGGTTTGACAAAATCATGGCTGAGCACTTTTCGAAAATTTGAATGTTAGGGATTTTTTGGATCTGGGGAGCTTAGGAGGGAACAAATATTTTGGTAGAGGAAGTTGAAAATTTTTTATTATATTTTGGATATGATTTGTCCATTTGTTTTGTTTTTGTCTACTTAGAAAATAATAATTCGTAGCCTAGTGGCCATTTGATTCAATGTACAAGCTTTAGGTTTAGAGGTCTTGGGTTTAAAAAAAATTAAAATGATAATTTTTTTATTACTATTACCTTAGTGTCATTGATCTTTATTACTAAAGTTATTGATACCTTAGTATTAGTAATTAATGATACTTATTTGTTAAAAGTGGAAAATGATCCAAATGTATATACATACTGATACTTTTTAACAAAGTATCACAAAATAAGTATCAGTAAAGACCATTTTCTAGTAGTTTGAACAACAGTGAACCCATTCAACTACTTTCAATAGTTTGAGACCTTGTTTGGTATTGAGGTGTTTATACTTTTTAAATTACAACTGTTATAAAAAAATGTAAATAGAAAATAAAAGTTAATAGTGTGTAGTAAATATGATTTTTAAATAATAATTTTGACAAAAATAGTAAAGATATTATTGGTTTTTTATCATAAAAGTGGTTGATCAAACTAACTTATCTTTCAAGTCAAAATAATTAGTGTTTATTAGATATTTTAATATTAAAATTTTTAAGGTATGGCTACCAAACATTAATATAAAATACGACTCAATGTGTACATTTTGCAATTGAAAGTAGAGCCATCAAGAATTCAAGATAAATTATAGGCCTTCTATGCCTTACATCACTTATTTGGATCAATTTATAGAAGAATTGAGAACCCATTTCTTGTGGCAATAATTCTCTTGTATTTTTTGTCCTTTTGTTTAAACTGTTAAAGGTTTTGTCGCCTTCAACAATTGAATGAATAAAGCAAAATTTGAATTGAAAATTACAAATAATAGTCAAATTAAGATTGTGGGTCTAAATAACCAAACAACCTTTGGCCGAATGTAAAAGTAAGGGTTCGAACCCTCGTAAAAGTATTATGGGAGCTAATTTCAATCCTCTCTCAATCTAATTGTAAATACCAATCATAATTTCCGATGTAATATGAATATCGGTATTAAAAAAAAATATTGCAGGTCTAGAGCGTAAACTCAACCTAATGTGCGTTTAAACCTATTTTAACATAATAAAATTACAAGAGTAGATGATAGAATTTGTCAGGTTCACCAATAATAGAGTTGAGGCCTTGAGGGACTCTATGCATCTTGTTGGCAAGAGTATATTATACTACTATACTAGTAGCTTACAGATACGAACAAATCACACTCTTTATCATATTGAAATTCTGAATGAGAGGTGCATGCTTAGCCACGTCCGTCTCTCAAAAAACCATAAGATCCTGCTTAGCTTAGCAGTTTAGCTATGTATTCATTCATATTTCTTTCTTTGTGTTCAATGCAATGGACATTTGCCTCTATTATTGTTTCTTCTTGTTAGTGTCAATAGAAGTATTCTCAATTTTAGTTGATTCATCACCTGAAATAAGCGCAAGGAAGCATATCTTTTTCCCTGATTTCAGCCTGCACAATAATTCCAGAATTTTGCATGATTTAAAGCTATTAGGGAGCGCCAAATTGTCAAATGAAAAAGGTGTTATCCAAATCCCTCATGATTCCCAAGCAACTGATCTGAGACATCAAGCAGGGAGAGCCATTTACTCATACCCTGTTCGCTTGCTGGATACCGTCACTAAAACTCCTGCTTCTTTTGAAACAACTTGTTCTTTTCAGTTCAACACTAGCAATAGTACTAGAACTAGTAGAGATGGTGGAAGCGGCCTCACTTTCATAGTTGTACCTGACGAGTTCACTGTGGGAAGAGCAGGGCCATGGCTTGGCATGCTCAACGATGCCTGCAAGGATGATTACAAAGCTGTTGCTGTTGAGTTTGACACGCGTCACGATCCTGAATTTGGAGACCCAAATGATAACCACGTGGGTATCAATTTGGGAAGCATTGTTTCCACCAGAGCTATTAATGCTTCTGATGTTGGAATATTTCTCAATGATGGTTCTGTTAATCGAGCTTGGATTGCCTATGACGGTACGCGCGTTTGGATGGACGTAAGAATTGGATCAGACGGTCAGGATTACCCTTCAACAAAACCTACATTCTCTGGTGTTCTGGATATATCTCCGTTTCTGAATGAGTAAATATTTGTAGGATTCTCAACTTCTACAGGCAATATGACCCAAATTCACAACTTGCTCTCATGGAACTTCTCGTCTACAAGCCAAGCTTTTCTTCTCATTCCATCATCAGAAACGTGTAAGAATAAGATAATGCTCCAGCAGATTGCTGGTGCTGGTAGTAGTGGTAGCGGACAGCATCGGCAACCAGAGCCGGCCCATGGTTTTTTTATATTCATTGCTGTGTCTGTGCTAGCTCTAGTTATCTTTCCCGCTATGTATTGTATTAGCAGACGTCAAAGAAAAGATATTGCATTGCCGGGGAAAAAGCAGAGGCCGAGGCCTCCCAATAAGCCTCGCCGCTTCACACTCTCTGAAATTTCAGCAGCAACTAGAGCATTCAGCGAGTTAGAATGTCTTGGTAGTGATTACAGAGGTGTTTATTATAGGGGCAAGCTTCCAAATGGCTGCCAGCCAGTTGCTGTTAAGCGATTTTCTGCTCAGTTTCTGAGCTCACAACAAGTGTTAGACAAGCGACGGTTGCTCAAGGAAATAGTTCCATAAGCCGTGTTCGTCACCAGAATTTGGTACCTATCAGAGGATGGTGTTGTGATAACCACCAAACTATGGTTGTTTATGAGTTTTACCCAAATGGAAGTCGTGATAAATGGCTCTTTGGAGTTGGGGTTCTTCCTTGGAGTCAGCGGTTAAAGATTGTTAAAGATGTTGCAAAAGCGCTGAGTTTTCTTCATTCTAAAGGACTAGCTCACAAGAACATGAAAACAACTAGTGTTTTTCTTGATGTTAGCTTCCGAGCTCTTTTGGGTGATTACGGATTTGTGCTTTCTTCCTATGAGTCAAGACGGTTCGAGGGAGCAATGAGTCCAAAAGCTGATGTGTTTGAATTTGGTGTATTCGTGTTGGAAGTGGTTTAAGGGAGGAAAAGATTCGAAGACGGACAGGTAAGTACTGAAGAAGGGAAGGATTTGTTAGATTTTGCATGGAGAATGCATGAGTGCAATGACCAAGTGAAGGTGGTGGATAGGAGAATGGGATCATTGGTTAACTTGGAACAAGCCACTAGAGTCCTCGAAATTGGATTGCTTTGTACACTAAATGAGACAAAAGGTAGGCCTTGTATGGATGAACTTGTAGAGTTTCTAGATCTGAAAAGAGACCTCCCTGAGCTGCTAAAGTGAATGAGATCACATATTATATTGGGATGATCTTCATATGTATAAATATAATGTTCCTTTCAAATTTGGTAGAAAAAAAAATGCAATATAATACATGTGTGTGCGTGAATATATATATATATAAATGTTCTAATCTAGAATTTTAAAGTACAGGAAAGTTTTAAAATCACATAGTTTTAAAGACTTAAAACTGTTTTAAAGTCATTTTTAAAGTTTTTTTCTTTTTGATATATATATATATATATATATATATATATATATTATATAATATATTTTCATATCTTCATATCTTATGTGAATGAGTATGATATTAGGAAAAAAAAATAGACAAAAAGCTAGTGAAAACAAAGTAAATTCAATGTTGATTTATTAGTAACTTAATTGAAAAATAAAATAAAATCGCTATCAAAGATCTGTCAGGACTAATTTTTATAAGCGAATTGACTCAACTTTCAAAGACTTAATTTTTCACCTATATTATAATGTCATTTGACCAAAAATAGAAAATAGAGTCAGGCTTTTGACACTTCTGAAGTCCTTGTAAAACCCCTTCACAATGTTTATGATTTTAAACTAGATTAAAATTTCAATTCCCTTTCAATAAAACACAGGAACATGTTTGTTACAACAACACTAACAGGTCACTGGTTGACAGTGGTCTTGGCCAATTATTTGTTCCATCTGGCAGCCACGTGGCAATTATTTTACTTGAGCATCAACTTGTTATTCCTTTTTCATCCCTTCAGGAACACATTACACACTGGTTTCCCACCTCGTCCACACCATCATTCTCGTTCTCTGCAACTCCACTGCTTTCTCATACTAATTTTTCATCTTTGACTCAGGTGGACCAAAAAATAAAAAGGTTGGTGTTATTTTTCATTCTAATTTACTATTTTGCCTCTCTATTAACTGTATCTTTCAAGCCTAAAACCACCTTTCAAGCTCCGAAGAATCCGCACCTATTTGACCGAACCCGACAGCGGCAAGCTATCAAAGCTGTTCGTCACAAGTCATTGAAGGACGTTAATAGGGTTGGCAGAATTTCCGGAGTCTTGATCTGAAATCGGGATTCCAGTCCATTGGCGATAGAATTGGGTACAAAATTTAGTCGTGATTTATTTTCTGGTGAGAATTTAAGATTCAAATTTATCCTGATTTATTATTTGGAAAAAGATATTTTTATCTTAATTTATTTTTTGAATGGAACTTGGGATATTTTTTATGTCAATTATCAATTAGGGTAGGATTAGGATCGTTAAATCCTGACCCATCCTGTCACGATTGCTAATCTCAGACGTTAATAAACTAGAGGGTGCGATAAAGAGAGGGAAATAAAATTTTACCTTAGAAAGAAAAAAATAAAATAAAATAAAATGTAAAGTGTCGACCACGTGTCAAACATTAATTGGCCAACACCACCAAAGGAGCGCGTGATTTGCTGGGGTTGACTCCCCAGTATTGAGAAATTATAAGGTAGTTTTGAAATAATTGTGGTGGTGTTAAACTTAAAATGAACTCTAAATTATTTAAATGGGTTATTTTTAGGGAGAGCGGTGATAATTGATCATTTATTATATCTCACTAGACCCTATTTTTCAGTTGACTATATTAAAAAATTTAAATTAATTTTTATCTCTTAACATACCCTACCTAATCCCAAATATACCTTTATTATAATTTTTATCTTTTTCTAATCACCCATCATATAAAACTTATAAATCTATTTAAAAAAATCTCAAAATTACTATAATCTCTCTATTTTTTTTTAAAGGTTTTGTCCATCATTCCCATAACCATAAAAAAAATTTGTTACATCTTCATCATCCTCTATTAAGTAGTGTAAATTAATTTCTTTCATGATTACAAAAGTAGAGTATACAATATTTGAGAAGATAAAATAATCTAAAATGTTAAAATGAAATTAGAGTTTAAGAAATTAGATTAGATAAATTAGATAAAAATAGAAAATATCACGTGAGTGTATTTAAAAAGTATTTACTCTTTTAAATTATTTTATATGAGAATAAATAAATATTAACATAAAAATAATTATTGGAGGTTAGTGAGATATAATGAGATGTCAAATATCACAACCCTTTTTTGAATACTTGAATAGGGTGAGTGTCAAGAGCTCGGCTCGAGAAAATAAAATGAAAATGGCCCGATGGACATCGGAGGTCCGGCCCATGCAAGGATGAAAAGGATCAACAGTTTTGTGGGAGAGGAGGACCGGAGGTTTATCTAGGGCTTTGCTAAGTCCTCAGTTCATTTGTATTTGCTCATCAAACGAGAACATGTGGAAAGCTAATTCGGCGTTGAAATCGCTCCGATATGTGCAGCAATCATCTAATAAAATTAAGGTTCTCGGCTGCAGTGACATCTCTTCTTTGATTCCCAGGCCTCAGTCCAATCACCCTCCGCTACCTGTCTTCGCCACATCCGTTCGTTACCTCCGCTCAGGCCGCGGAGATTCCAGCACCAACTACGATATTATCCCACCGGTTAATTGGGGTATCCGAATTGTGCCCGAGAAAAAGGCTTTCGTCATCGAGCGATTCGGTAAGTACGTGAAGACTCTCCCATCGGGAATTCATTTCTTGATTCCATTTGTGGATCGAATTGCGTACGTGCATTCGCTCAAGGAAGAGGCCATTCCGATACCTGACCAGTCGGCTATTACGAAGGACAATGTTAGCATTTTGATTGATGGAGTGCTATATGTCAAAATCGTTGACCCGAAACTCGCTTCTTATGGCGTTGAGAATCCTATTTATGCTGTTATTCAACTTGCTCAGACTACCATGCGTAGTGAGCTTGGTAAGATTACCCTTGACAAGACTTTTGAGGAAAGAGACACTCTCAATGAGAAGATTGTGGAGGCCATCAATGTTGCTGCTAGAGATTGGGGTCTCCAGTGCCTCCGTTATGAAATAAGTGAGTGAGTATGAGTTACTCTGTTTATTTTGTTGAGTAGCTCGAGTGTTTGGCTAGAAAATGGATGGTACAGCTGAAATGTAGCATGGGTAGTAGTCTTTTTGTTTGGATATGTGGATATCCTAAGTTCACCCCCTGACAAGTGGTATCAGGAACGGTATGTGGCAGACTCAACGTCCAAAGTATTGTTGTTGCCTCTCCACCGGTGGGGGTTTTGTGACTTTTGTCTCCACTGGGGGGGTTTTCAAATGAGGGGATTGTTGAGTAGACGAGTTATCCCACATTAGCTAGAGAATGGATGATACATGTCCTGGTTTTACCCTTACAATTTTCAACTCTAATAATACAATTGACTGGCCTTTTCTTTCTCCAGGGGATATATCTCCACCTCGCGGAGTAAGGGCAGCTATGGAGATGCAGGCTGAAGCTGAGCGAAAAAAGAGAGCTCAAATTCTTGAATCTGAAGGTAATCTAGTTTGTTTATGGTTTTATTAATCTGCAGAGTCAATCTTGCAACCTTTTTGTATACTTGCTTATGATTACTCTTGCTATCTAACAGGAGAAAGACAGGCCCACATTAATATTGCTGATGGTAAGAAAACCTCAGTCATCTTAGAATCAGAAGCTGCAAAGATGGATCAGGTGAACAGGGCTCAAGGTTGGTTCTGTTATGTTCTAAACTTAGCTTGCCATATGTTAACGACACCTAACTTGGGATTATGCTATTGCTAATTCAAGATGGATCTGATTTACTGCACTGTAAACCTGCTGTCAGTGGGCGAAGGATTTTACGTAATAATAGATGTTGCAAGTTGCTAAATGTACCTGAATGTGGGAAATTGCTCGTAGGATGAAATTAATTTTAATTGATGTAACTTGTTCATATTCTCTTGTAAAGTTTAATGTCTTACTGCCATCTACTCTTGGAGCGCTTCATTTATAATAACTCTTTATGGTCTCTTGACCATAAAGTATTCTAATGTAGTAACACAAATTGATTTGGGAAATAGTGTGCGAACTTTGATCCTCTTATACTGTTGTGGTTTTATCACTTCTCTTCATGACATCTTAAATTCTCCTATGCATCATTATCAGGTGAAGTGGTTTTATCACTTCTCTTCATGACATCTTAAATTCTCCTATGCATCATTATCAGGTGAAGCTGAAGCTATAATTGCTAAAGCTCAGGCAACTGCCAAAGGTCTAGCCATGGTATCACAAGCTCTAAAGGAAAATGGGGGATTAGAGGTAAGGTTTACAGTCTCTTGATTTCATTTTTGGTAATGTTGTTTTCATGTTTGACTGCTTAATGAGTAGAATAGAAATAGAAACTTTGGTTGCATATGTGAAATTTTGAGGTATCAAAGGTTTTATTTTGTGGTGTGAGTTCTGATAATAAGAAACTGTTTTGTAACTTTGACTCCAAACTCCACTTAGATTGCAGTAGTCGTTTCCTTTTTGGGCTAATTTGGAGTTGATGGGTGTAAACGCCACAATTCTAATAATTCTGCTGTTAAAATGCACGTGTAACAATCATTTGTCATAAATGTGAAATCTGCTCTTCTAGCTAGTTGTTAGTCTTGTAAACTGATTGATTCTTTTAGATCTGTTTGGCACTAGCATGATTTTGGTCTGATTTACTCTTGTCTTGGTAACTGAAGTTCGCATCGGGATGACTCCCTGCTTTGAATATTTTTTTTTTTTTAAAATCAATGTTCTTTCAAGTGAAATTTTGAAATATTAGTTTATTGGAGATTGATTATATTCTGTTTTGTTTTTGCATAATTATTGTACCAATGTACTATGAGTATATATAATTTTGCATTGAACTCAATATTACTGTGTGATTCACAGGCAGCAAGTTTGAGAGTTGCTGAACAATATATCCAAGCTTTTGGTAATATTGCCAAGGAGGTAAAAGAACTAAACTATCCATTATCTCTTGCCAGTATTAGTATGCAACTGGTTTACTGGAATTCTATGATAATTTGTTCTTCAACATTCCTTTCTTTTTCATTGTTCTATCAGGGTAATACATTGTTGCTTCCGAGTTCTGCTTCCAGTCCTGCTAACATGATAGCTCAAGCTCTCACAATGTACAAAAGCCTAGTCAGTAATGCATCTCGTGAGGGTTCTCTTGAAAGCTCTTCACCAGGTATTTTAGAGGGAAAGGGTGATGCTCCCACTGGAGAACCTGGGGATGATAACTCCCCATCTGCCGAAACAATTGATGTGGGTAGTATTGGCAAACCTGGGTTTTCACTTCAGAACCCCAGAAAAAGAGAATAGTATTAACTCTTACATTTAAGCGAATTGGATTATGTTACTGGCTTATTGAACTCTAGCTATAAGTTCGAAAATTCTTAACAGATGAAAGCTTAAAGTTTAAACAACTGTAGCTTTCATAGTTTCATTTTAACTGGGAGTTCTGTGGATCTGTTTTTGGTAATAGAAAAGCCAATTGAGAGCAAGAGATTTGAAAATTTCAGTTCACTGATAATGATTTAAAACTAGTGTCTTGTCTTCTTCTATAATTGTATAAGATCCGTTTATCCAGAATGTCATGTTGGTTATTTTTATTTATTTATTTATTTATTTTAGAATTCTTACAATTCATAGATATATTATTATAATTTGAAGTTCACTGGGAATTTAGATATAATTCACTCCCACTAGTATTGCGGAGGTATGCGTACCTGTACTCCACATTTTGTGAAAAGCACAGAATGATGATGGTTATTTTGGACTTATCGTTTGTTTATTGCTTTTTACTTATCAGAAAAATGATCTTACTACAAACAAGTAGCTCTTTACATATAAGAGCTCATAACTTAATTTTAGACATGGTGATGGAAATGTGTCTCTTTTTTTTTTTTAATTTTATTACAGTCGAAAATGAGTTGAAACAGCGATATTAATCAACAAACTCAATGAAGATGATAACGGCTCTAGAATAGTAACATAGTTATTCGACCTTGATGTCGTACCCGGAAATAAAGAACTTGCAACTGAGAAGGATTTTTCCCCTGCCTAAGACTGATATGGACCATCAATTACCAAGGACATGTTCTTCTCCTTCCCTTACTAAATCAACCATGTTCATCTTGAAGACAATCACAATAAATAAATCACTTCCTTCAGCTAAGTTGGCCTTAGGAGTATTTTGTTATCCCCATTCCTCTAACCTTAATTTTTATGTTGCCTTACATAGTAGCTAACATAATGCCCAAGTTTTCTAAATAAAACACAATTAATTTTCTTTCCTTTTAATAATGGGAATGAAATAATTATTGAGACTATTGTTCTTCTTCTTGCTAAGAGGAGAATAATTCTCAAATAAATTTGTCTTGTCATTTAATTCCTTGACTCTTCTATTCTCATTATTGATATCTTTTCTCAATTCTAACAATCTATATCTATATCTATATATATATATAAAGTTGGGACTTGAGGAGGTGATGTGGCATCACTATTTCTCATCTTTATATGTTATCTATTATCTAATAAATAGAGATTTTTTTTTAGATTTAACTTTTCATCTTCTCATAATTAATTTGATTGTTATTACACAATAACAATTATGTAAAGATTTTAATGAGACATATTTTTTATAATGAACATCCAAGGGAGAGTGTTATGAATTTATTAAAATAAATATATATGTTCATAACATATATCTCTTAATCTTCCCACTATATTTCATTAGCAACCTTTAGCTTCCCTATAACTCCCACTATCTCACAATAAATTATGATCCATAACTTTTCATTAATTTCATGGAGCGATTATGTAACTATAAAAGGAGAGCTCATCTTTTTGTTTTGTACACATACAATTGGAATGAATAAAATCATTTTATAATATATTCTCTCATTTTATTCTTTTAGATAATAGTTTTTTTTTATAAGGCTGCCTCATTTTTAAAAAAAATCAATATATATTTTTTATCAGTTTCATTAAGTGTAAAGTAAGAAAAAAAGATAATACTAAATTCTTTTTTCAAAGTCGCGTGAAGCGCGGTTCTATTTTTTAGTATATATATAAAGCTAGGACTTCAAGAGCTGATGTGGCATCACCATTTCTCATCTTTTTATATTTTCTATTATCTAAAATATCTAAAATATTGGTGGCTTCATAATGATGATAATATTGAACAAAACGTTGATAACATTGAATCTATTCCCAATGATTTTCTGTTTGCCCTAAAACAAGTCACTACTAGAAAATATTCAATCAAAGCCACTTTAATGTTTTCGGATGATTTTGCTATTGATGCCATTGCCCTTTTTGACACCGGTGCAGATTTGAATTGCATCAGACAAGATATTGTTCCGAAAAAATTTCATGAAAAAACAAAAGAAAGGCTTTCTGCCGCCAACAATTCAAAATTGAAAGTTGATTCCAAAGTTGAAGCTTCTATTCACAACAATGGTTTTGAATTTAGAACTTCTTTTATTCTTACAAATGATATTCACCATGTTGTAATCTTAGGAACTCCCTTTATAAATCTTATAACCCCGTATACTGTCAATTATGATAGTATATCTTTCAAAGTAAAAGATAAAAAAATCGTTTTCCCATTTATTGAAAAGCCAAAAACAAGGAATTTAAATATTGTTAAAGCTTGCTCTATTTATCAAAACCAAGTTAATAATCTTATTAAATCAAGACAAAATGATTTAATGTTTTTACAAAAGGATTTGAGTTTAAAAAGAATTGAAAACCATTTACAAAGTAGTTTTATTAAAAGAAAGATTTCTGATTTTAAATCTCTTATTGAAAAAGAAATTTGTGCTGATCTACCTTCTGCTTTTTGGAATCGAAAACAACACTTGGTAGATTTGCCTTATGAAAATTCTTTTGATGAAAGACAGATTCCCACTAAAGCTCATCCAATTTAAATGAATATGGAATTGGAACAACATTGTAAAAATGAAATCAAAGATTTAGAGTCCAAAGGACTCATTGTGAAATCCAAATCCCTATGGTCTTGTGCCGCTTTTTATGTTAATAAAAATTCTGAAATTGAAAGAGGCACCCCTAGACTAGTTATAAATTACAAACCCCTTAATAAAGCTTTAAAATAGATTAGGTACCCAATACTTAATAAAAAGAATTTGCTCCAAAAACTGCATTCTGCTTTTATATTTTCAAAATTTGACATGAAATCAGGTTTTTGGCAAATTCAAATTCATCCAAAAGACTGCTTTTTATTTGGCCAATACGAATGGACAGTTATACCATTTGGTTTGAAAAATGCACCATCAGAATTTCAAAGGATTATGAATGACATTTATAACCCCTATTCTGAATTTTGCATTGTCTATATTGATGATGTTTTGATTTTCTCTCAAACCATCGACCAACATTTCAAACATTTAAAGACTTTTTATTTTGCTACCAGAAAGGCTGGTCTAGCAATCTCTAGCTCTAAAGTCTCTTTGTTTCAAACAAAGATCAGGTTCCTTGGTCACTACATTTCCAAAGGAACCATCACCCCCATCGAGCGTTCTCTTGTCTTTGCAGACAAGTTTCCTGATAAAATCCTAGATAAGACTCAGTTACAGAGATTCCTAGGAAGTTTAAATTATGTTCTTGACTTTTGTCCTAATATCAACAGGATGTCTAAACCTTTGCATGATAGATTAAAGAAGAAACATGTTGCATGGACTGATGAGCATACCAAAGTTGTAAAGCTTATAAAGAACTCTGTAAAGAGCATTCCATGTTTGTATCTTGCTAATCCTACATTACCTAAAATTGTCGAGACTGATGCATCTGATTTAGGTTATGGAGGTATATTAAAGCAAAAGGAAAATGATAAAGAACAGATTGTACAATATGTTTCTGCACATTGGAATGATTGTCAGAAAAATTATTCTACTATCAAAAAAGAAATTCTTTCCATTGTTTTATGTATTACAAAATTTCAAAGTGATTTATTAAATCAAAAATTTCTACTAAGAATTGACTGCAAAGCTGCAAAACACGTTTTGGAAAAAGATGTTCAAAATATTGCATCAAAACAGATTTTTGCACGATGGCAAGCAATTTTGAGTGTTTTTGATTTTGATATTGAATTTATTAAAGGAAATACAAATTATATTCCTGATTTTCTAACTCGGGAATTTCTCCAAAACAGATAATGCCGCCGAAACGCAAAGATAAAGGTAAAGGTATTCTTAAAGATTCTGACTCCCAAAAAGCCTCCAAAGAACTCCAGTCTACCCCTTCTAAAGAAAAATTACTTTCTTCAACCATGCCCATTAAATCCTGGATTGAAATGGTTGAGGAAGAACAGGGAACCCAATATAAATCCATCTCCTCTGAACAACAAGTAAAAGAGTGGATGGAATCCATTACAAAGTCCCCTGAACTTATGCTTGCCTTACAAGGCATTTCAAAATCTAAAGCCCTTTCTCAAATCCCTGAGGAAGAAGAACCAATTTCTAAAGAAATCACAAAACCTTCTTCCCAAAGCCAAACTATTGTCCTTTCTGGTGAAAGTTCATCTTCTCAGATTGTTCTTTCCCAGCCAACACATTCAAAGAAAACTTCCGATTGGTTTGATAAAACCCATTTTCAAAATGTTTTAACTATGGAAGATGGATTTTACCATACTGATCCTTTCCAAGCAATTTCAAAGTTTTTCCCTAAAGGCTGGTTTTTCAAACCATGAGATTTAACAAAACCCTTATTATCAAAGCATTTTAAGCCAAGTCAAAATTCAAACATTTCTTTCTCAAACCCATTCGAACCTACTCCACGGCCACAATTTTAAAAGTTTTGAGTCCAAACCAGTGGGGTGACCAACTCCATAAATTCAAATCTTTCCCTCCAAATTTTCAAATGCGTTTACCACACTGTTTGGTTTATTCCTATTGGGATTACCAACAAGCCTGGTTCAACACGTTTTTCTTACAAAACCCAAAAAAGTCTCATTCATGGTTATTTTTCTTTAACTCAAAAATCACAGTCCAAAGCCTTCCAAACTGGTTCCAACAATGGTGGAATTATTTTGGTCCAACACCGCAGATCCTCACTCCAAATGCCAACCATTGCCTAAACCTTTTCAAAGCCCATTATACCCCATCTGATTCAGAGAAAAGATTTTCCCCATTTCTCTGTTTTTGTACCAATTTCTTTCTTCCATGGGTATGGATGTGGAATTTCAGATTTCATACCCAAGAAAAACAACTCATTATCCAAAGAACTTTCAAAGTCAAATGGTGGTCGAAATTTGATGAACAATCCAAATTAACTGATACCCTTATAAAAAATTGGCTTAGTTCAAAATGTTTTCTACCACAAACCATTAAAGAATCCAAAGCCCAACAAACCTTCCTAACCCAAAAATCCAAAGCCCAATCTCTCAAAAAAGATGAATATTTCAAAGTCAGCCTCCTCACCTCCGGATCAAAGTCTTGATGGTGACACCTCCGAAGATGATGAAGATGAAGAGCCATTCATTTCCCTTGGAGACGAAAATGAAGATGATTGTTTCGGCATTTTCTCTCCCATAAAGCATTGTAAATAATTATTTGATTATTTACTTAAAAAAAAAAGAGGGTAAATTTATATTTTTGTATCTTCCGGGTGATCCACTGGACACAAGTGAGAGCGCACATGTCTCTTCACCCGTATTTTATATTTTGTATTTTATATTTTGTATTTCATACATATAAAGCAACGATAAAGATTATCTTAAAGCTCCGCTATTAAATATCTATGTATAAAAATCAAGAGGAAGACTTAGACTCCTCAGGTTTTTCATTTCTAGGTTTAGAACTTCTCTCTTTTCTTCTCCACCTTCTCTCTCTCTCTCTCTTCTTCTTCTCTCGGGATTAAAGAAAATCTTCTGTATTCAAGGAATTTTCCCTAAGTTCCTTGTTTTCAGACTATTTTCCGATTTTCCACTTATAAAGCTGTCGGATCAAAAGAAATAAATGTAAAGCATTTAAATTTTAAAGCAATTTCAATTTCATGTACATTTAAATTTCCGTACTTTAAATTTCTGCAATTTACTTTTCTGCAATTTAATTTTATGCACGTTTAAATTTCAGCAATTTATTCTATTCCCAATGATTTTCTGTTTGCCCTAAAACAAGTCACTACTAGAAAATATTCAATCAAAGCCACTTAAGCCGATCTTTAATAGCGCTTTGGACCATTAGCCCCCATCCTCGAGTGTCCAGCTGATATACCAAATCAATTTTGTTTTACCAAATATAAATTAAGTTCTTTAATCGCGGTTGTTCAGATTTTAATGCTTTTTACCGGATCTTTGTTAAATACTTTAGCAAGCCTAGCAACAACCATACATCTAAAGGCTTAAAACACAGACTGATCCGGAAATGGTGCTCTGAAGGAATGGAGGGAGAAGAGAAGATTTACAACTGAGGATCGAGATCTGGTCTCTTTGCCTCAGAGGAACGTACAATTTTTATGGCAGATCTGATACAGATCAGTCTGCAATGCATACATAAAATGCTTTAAAAATAAATTGCTGAAATTTAAACGTGCATAAAAAAAAAATATATATATATATATATATATATAGAGAGAGAGAGAGAGAGAGAGAGAGAGAGAGAGAGAGAGAGAGAGAGAGAGAGAGAGAGAGAGAGAGAGAGAAATGTTCCAGTCAAGATTTTTAAAGTACGGAAAGGTGCAGGAAACCTTTAAAACCGCATGGTTTTAAAAGTTTAAAACTGTAAGCCTTTAAAGCTGTGTGGTTTTAAAGTTTTCCCTAACTTTTCCGCACTTTAAAATCCCTGACCAGAAAACCATTATATATATATATATATATAGAACTGATTCAATCTAAAATCATGAATTTTTTAAAGTCCGTGAAAACTAATAAGCCATATCATTTAATAGTTTTTTCAAACTTAATAAAGTTTAAAATCCTAAACCAGTCAGGACTATACATACATATAGGGGACAAATTTAGAGAAATACTTATAAAATTAATGAATTACAAAGATAAGTTTTCACAAAATGTTTTTGAAAGGACTTTGACGATAAATTCACCCTCTAATGGACCATTTCACAAATCCTTTTAAAATCAAAAGATAAAATGGTCACTAGATTTTGAAACCGAATCCAAGCATTTGCTGGTTTCAGTTTCACTTACACAAAACAGACTGAAGATGTCAAGATTTTCACTTACATTGATGATTGAACACAATGATGATGGAGCTACAAACACGTTGACTGGAAAGATCGTAAACACTAATAGCACACAATAACTCAACCATTTCTACTTCAAAAGGCTTACAGTTACTGCTACCTACCACAATTTTGCCAGCAGGAGTCTACAATAGTACTGCTGATTCAAATACTTGCCCTTCTATAAAAAGAGCATAAGAAAGCCATGTAAAGCCATATATGCTAAGGGCGTTCCCTGCCTACTGTTGTGGTGCCTAACTTAACAATTAGCTGTAGATCATGTAACTAATTAGTCAGCAATCGGGCTCACTTATCAGAGAGCAGCAACATTGCTAACCCTATCAGTGACTATTATTTTGATCGTAGTCACATTGTAAATAAACATCCTAAAGAAAAATCCTTCACAAAAGCTTAATTAAAGCAAAGTTCTCAATTCTCTGTTTGCTGAAACAGAGATGTATGCATCAGCAACAAAGCATCATAATACAAATTGTACAGGCACTCTCCTTCTCCTCCTCCTTCCCATCAAATATAGGAGGAAACAACTTCCATGTACGACCTTATATGAAAAATAAAAAATGAAAACAAGGAATTATAAAAAAGCCTCCATATCATAACATAAGATTGGATGTATTTCACTTACATTAAGTTCAACTAAGACCGTGGAGATTGTTTAACAGATTGTTAAAGAAGAAGACTGATTGTTCAAACCAAAATAATAAGTGACAAAAGAGAAAGGTACTTCTATTGTATCAATAAGCGCAACATGAGCTTCCTTTTGGGAAATTCAAAAAACTGATATTAATCATCTACAAGAAAAGTAATATACATGTAACGAGAAATAAAATTCATATTTAAAAGTACAAAAGGACTGACAGTAATCATGAACTTTCTTTGAACATGGGAACACCTTCCGGTCTTAGAACAATATAAAGCAAAAGCGTAGAAATGCTTTCAAGAATCAAGAGCTACATAGAATTACTAAATTCATAGCATTGAACCTTCTCCTATATCAATATGCACAACAATACCTATGTACACATCAAAGTATCAGATATAATTTCTTTCTAACAGTAACTAAGAAAACTTAGATTCATTTGCATACTAGATAACCATTTCTACTGCTTAACAATCAAATTCTAATAATGAATTTGACTGTAAAGAAGCAAAAAAAGGCACTTTTCCCATTTATGCACCATCAACTGCAATTGAGATACAATAAAAAGTTTCCAGGACCAAAAGTAATGGTATCAAGCAATTGTTCATTTATTAATGGTCTGTTTTGTCATTGATCTCTTCCTCTTCCAATCACCAATATGCTCAGCAGCATGGCAATGCGCCGGTTCAGGTTCAGTCCAGAAAATGCATGGTGCAGCCGAATCACAAACATAGCAGTAACACTGCATATAAATAAATAAATAAAAAATTGCAGAACTAAATTCTGTGTTTATGTAGAAAGAATCTTATACAATTAATAAATTTAATGAAGAACAAAACTTTCTTACCAGTTCGCAGTAGCTCTCATGAGATGTTGCGTCAAATGGGAATTTCACGCAGAGATGCCTTGAATGTGGATAATCTCTGCAGGCCACCTATTAAATCAATCAAAATCATTAATATTTCAAGGGAAATAAATAACGACAAAAACAATAATAATAATGAGGCCTTAGTTCATTTACAGAAATAATCACGAAATTAAGCCCAAGAAAGAAGAAAAAAGGAAAATAGAAAAAGCACAAACCTGGCCTTTTTCGGCAATGACAGAGATGTCATTGTTAGCATCATCGGCAGAATCAAGAGTCTTGGACACGGAGAGCTTGCTAATATCAACAGACTCAAATGGGTCAAAATCAAGAATAAAGCAATCCTCAGTTTCTTCAAAATGCTTCAAGTCTGTATTTCTTTTGAGGCAAAATACAGGTCTAACTGGAGTCCCATCTTCATCTTCCTCTTTAGAACCACTCATCTTCAAAGAAATTGGCGATATCTCTATCACCTCCAACTCACTTTCCCCCATTTTGGATCAAAACCCTAGACAGGCAGAGAAAGGTCTCAATTTCGAATGCTAAAAGACCGTTAGGATTTCTCAGATTTACACAGTACACACGGAACGAAAGGATGTATAAATAACATCGAGTGGGGTGGGTTAGTAATAAATAAATAAACCCCAATTTAATACCCTCATAGTTATAAAAACCTCCTTTCCATTTATAGGTGGGAGTATTTGAACCACTTAATTATTCATTAAATTCATTTGTCGAATAAATATATTTTTAAAATTTAAAATATATAATTTTACTTTATTAACCCATATTAATACCTAAAATACTCTTATTAAGTTAAATTATCATAATTTCTCTTCTTATTTTCTTTCCACGTCGTTTCTTCATTTCCTCGTTCTTTTCTTCTTTATTTTTGGACTTTGTCTCACCACTATTTTATCTCAAATTCTTAAACTTTTTATTTTTAATTTTTAGTAGATGTTTTCCTCTTGATATTTCATGCATTTGGAACAATACACATAAAAAATTTTAAATAAACAACTGATAACAAAATTACTATTACATTTATAATAGATAAAAAAATTCAAATAATTGCAACAGTTCTTGCATTTTTTTTTCATTTTGTTACATAGAAGAAAGCTTGCTAAATAGGAAGAGGATTCGTTGTCCTATTCAAAGAAATTGGAAATGATGAAATTAGATGGTGAAAGTCAAGAGGAATTGTACTAGCAATAATCTTTTATCCAAATATATTAAAAATTCAATGAAACTTCATTCCATTAAGAAAAGTCAAAAGTGTAGATAAGGAAAAACAAATTTAATATGTGGGTTAAAAAAATCATAGACATCATGAAAACAGTACATCAAATAATAAAGAATATGGGAGAAAAGCTGTAAATTTTTTTATTTAATTTAATTATATAGTCTTGTCTATTATAGTAATTTTTTGCGTGGACATTTTAGTAATTAAATTTTTTATTAAATATTAAGTTTAATGAGTATTTTAGTGGGTTCAAATAGTCTCACCCTCGATTTAAACTCGGAAAATTATCCACCGACCACTTTTTTCTTTCATACATTTTTAAAAATACACATATCTTATTTTTTAGCTCAATTTCTCCTAAAGTTACATTTTCTTATACTGGTTCACTTCCGTCTACACACAATTAGGATAACTAACGAAAAATTAGATAAATAACTTTTTTGTTCCCAAATATAAAATTACAATTGTATCCTAAATAAATGCCAAAAAAGTCCGATCTAATACTTTAGTTTCAATTATCATCTTTCTTCGATAAAACTAATTCCTTTGAGCCGATTCTCCCCAAATCTATTTGAGGGAACGAACCTTTTTATTTATTCACATGTTTTGAATTAACATCATTCAATGTCTTCTTTAATTTCTAGGATTTCTATGGAAGAAAATGTAACCCTTGCTGTGCTGGAGAAATGACAATTTTAATAGCATGTAGACGGAAGTGGACCGGTGCAAGAAAATGTAACTTCAGATGAAATTGAGACAAAAAAAAAGATATGTGTATTTTTGAAAAAAAAACATGAAAAAACGAGTGGTCGATGTATAATTGCCCTTTAAACTCCACTTAAAAGATAATTAAATAATGGTTAGAAGGAGTGCAATTGAGAAACACCAATATGCAAAATTTATAAAAATGACCAAACAATTTTAGTATCTTTTAAAGGAAAATTATTTCTGCGCCACCTTTATTTTTTCGCATGCACATTTAACAACTATAAAATTTTGATATTTTTTTTCACCACAACTTTGTTTCTAAATTTGTATCAATTAACTACTTTGACACTAAAAATGATCATTTTATCCCTAAATGAATTAAAAGACTATTTTATTTTATAAAATTTTGAAAAATAAAAAAAATTATATTATAAGAATACCTCTAAATTCAATAAAACAAACAAATCTCAAAATCTAAGATGATAATTTTTAAATGAAATTATAATTATAAAAAAATAACATCTTGTAATTATAATTTCATTTAATTTCTATAATTAGATTAAGTATAGGGAAGTTTACAAAAATTAACATGGAGAGAAAAGTTCCCTATAATCGTTGTGAACTTCCCTATAACTAATATTAAGAAACTTCTCTATATAAATTAAATGAAATTATAATTAGAAAAAAATTAACATGATAATTTTTAAAGGAAATTATAATTATAAAAAATTAACATATTGGATTTGACATTTATTTATTTATTAAATCCATGGGTATTCTTGTAATATTATTTTAATTTTCTAAAATTTTGTAAAATAAAATGGTCTTTTAATTCATTTAGAGGTAAAATCATCATTTTCTAGTGTCAAATTGGTTTATTGGTACAAACTTAAAAACAAAGGTGGTGCAAAGAGCATGTCAAATTTTTGAAGTGGTTAGCTATACATATAACAAAATAAATAATTTCTCTTTTTTTACAATTAGTCATCATAAGTTCATAACTTTTTCTATCATATCTAGCCAAAATCGAATTTTTAGACCTAAATATCCTCAAATCCATCAACAAAATGCAAAAAAAAATAATAATAATGCTCTTAACAAAATATCACCAAAACTGATCACTCTTTATTCACCATATTTATTAAACGAATATAGTTATATAAATAAAATCATCTGTTGGAAAGTAAAAAGTTAAGCTTAGTATTTGTTTTTCGCCATGTGGAATTTTTTTTTAATTTCAATTGTTTGAAATTCATGTGGGTATCTTGAGTAAAACGACTTAGGAGACAAATCCATAAAATGTGTCTGTCAAACCTAAGTACATAACTTATTTTTTCACTATGTAATAATTTTTTTGGTTCCTTCTTATTTATTCAGACTTAATAATGGAGTTGATTGTTTTTTAATTCTGTTTTCATGGATCATGGAAAAAGTTGGCAGATGGTTGTTTTAAACACATGAATGGCTGAATAGAGCTTTTTTTTTTCTCAAAAAGAATGTACATTTAATGAATTTCTTGCATGAATATATAAAGTTTTGCATATAAATCCAAATGGTTATAGCATTATAGTAAATACAAGCTTAAGGTCGAGTTGTTCTACCCAACCTGCATCTTTACTGGCTATAGACATACTTGATGACGAAATGGTAAGTGTAGTTTTATATATAGGCTCTAATCTGGTGAACTATGGGTCTAGCCCTATTTCTGTTACCAAATCCCCTAAAGTACTAAATCAAGAGCCTGTGATATGGGAAATTCAAGTTTCGTATAGAGCAAGTGTCTCCCTTGTTGATATTCATAAAGAGATTTTATTAGTAACGACATCATTACAGTAACATCACTCTCCAATCTGTTACAATAATGATCTTATTGATGAGAATAGCATTGCATTGGCAACTATTGAAGAAGAGGTGTTACGACTGACGACATTGCTACAATAAGGTTACTCTTTTTTCCAATACAATGATGGTCTCCTCGATGACATGAATAATATATACTAGCAGATAGCACTAATGTTGAATCGTACCTTAGTCGTATTGATAATGGGGATGAAAGTCTTTCCAATAGTGTTGTGCAAAATTTTAAAATACTTGCAAGCGCACGAATCTTTAAAAATAGAATAGTGATAGCTATGTCAAACCCACAGAGATTGCTATAAGTTGAAAAGTTTAGCTTAAATCTAAAATTAATATTAATCATAACCTAGTTGAGCAAATTAAGTTTTAAGGGAATTATACTAAGAAAACAATTGAAGTAAAGGAAATTTCAATAGGGGAAAGGTTACGAAGGTTTTAGAATTCACTACTATTGAACTAGCAGTTATCTAATTATTATTAATTCCCAAATTTAGAGTGATAACTTGAAACCAGTCTATGTCATCTCATAAACATAAAAATTAATCCCAAGTAATTAAATCTATTGTAGGTTCTTTTTCGCTTTAAGGTGGGATTTCTAAGCATTATATGCGTCCTATAGAAATATTTAAGTCAAAGTTTCCTAACCATTCTATGGAGTTAATTTATTGAAAAATAAATAATTAAAGAGAATCACAATAAGATTTTAGCAAGCTTAGATTTAATCAAATAATTTCTTAACTACAAAAAAAACATAAGATATTAAAGATGGAATGGTAATTATTCAATTAATCATGTGAAACAAGAACTATAATCATCAAAGAACACATGTAGGGAACTAATTAAATAAAATGATAATTATTTCATTGAATATGGTTTTATCTTTAACATTAGTACAAAAAAATTAACTAGATATACTTGAATGGAGAGCAACAAAGTAAATAAAATTAGCCATGGAAAGCTTTGAAGATTGCTACTCTTTTCTATCATGTGTCTAGCTTGTTTTCTTCATCTCTTTAATATAGCCAAACATGCACTATTGGCCTAATCCAATTTGGATTCTAATTATAATTTAAAGCAATTAATTTCCTGTTATAATTTACTACAACCGCCACTTTAAAAGAATAAAAATCTTTATGCTAGTTGTAATGTCACAAGCTGCCCTCAAAGCTAAGAATTTGATTTTTTTATTTTTGATCTTCACAAGCTTGCTGGCTTAGGATTCCATTAATTCTTGGCTTTATTTTCTTTGTCTTCCAATGATCTCTAATTTAATCTTCATTGCTTCCCAGATTGAACTTTTTTATGTACTTTCTATCCATATTTTCCAATTATTTTTCTAATTCAATTATCTAAAAATAATAAAAACAACTAACAAATATATAATCAAAGATAATATATATATATTTATTATCTTTGATTATATATTTGTTAGTTGTTTTTATTATTTTTAGATAATTTGTGAAGACGTGTGTGTGGACTGAAATGGAGAATATGGAAAAGTTAAGAGTTGTTGTGCAGATTGACCCCAGTTGATGGGGTTTGATAGATATTGTCTGCTGACGTGGCATGAATTCGTTATAATATGTTATAACGTATTCAGTATATCAGTATAAAAATCGTTGATGGTTAATGCCTATATCAGAGTCTTTTTCATCTTTATTTGTTCATCTTTTTTCACAAAATTTGTTCTATTGTGATATGTGTAAAATCTTCTGTAAATCCACTCATGATTGGATTAGTTCATGATCAATAACAAAGAGTAAATTTTCCTTCAAGTGTGCTGGTCTGTGCCCTTGTTTTTTGTTCTAATATTGTTTCTTTGTTCTGGCATTTTTGTTTTGATTGTGTTCTTGGTGTTTCTACTCATCAAGATTCATGAGTCTTGTTAAGATTAAAGACTCAATAGTCTTAACAAGTAGTATCAGAGCCTGGTGAATCTCAGCCGTGTCTCTTCCAAAGCATGAAATTGAAAAATTCACCATTGGTGGAGATTTCTCGCTTTGGAAACTGAAAATGAGGGCTCTCTTTGTGCATCAGGGGCTTGAATCTGCTCTAGAAGAAGAAGATCTAGAGGCTGCTACAAGTTCTGTGACTAATGATAAGAAGAGACAAATACAAAATCGAGCTCATAGCACTCTAATTTTGAGTCTTGGTGACTCAATCTTGAGAGAGATTTCTGAAGAGAAGACAACCTTAAGGATTTGGAGCAAGGTAGAAACCTTGTGTATGAAGAAGTCCCTGGCTCACAGACTGTTCTTGAAGAAAAGGTTGTACACATTCTCAATGAGAGGAGGGGTTGCAATTCAAGATCACATTGATACCTTTAACAAGATTATTCTTGATCTTGAAGGGGTGGAAAATGTGAAAATAAGTGATGAAGATAAAGCCTTTTTCTTGCTGAGTTCCTTACCAAAGTCTTATGAAGGCTTTGTAGATACAATGCTTTATGGCAGAACAACATTGACTCTTGAAGATGTTAAAGTATCTCTGAGTTCAAAAGAGATTCAGAAGAACAATGGGCTTGAAACAAGTAATGGTGATGGGCTGATTGCCAGATCAGAAAAGAAGAAAGATTATAATAACAAAAATCAGGGAAAAGGGCATGGAAAGAATCAAGAAAATGCAGACAAGAAGAAAAAGAAGAGGAAATGCTTCTACTGCATGAAGGAATGGCATTACATCAGGGATTGTCTTAAGAAGAAAAAGAAGGAAAGTCAAGAGAAGTTAGGGGATGTAGCTGTAGCCTCTGATGGATATCACAGTGCTGATTTACTTGTGGCCTCAAATAGCAATACTAAAGGTCAGTGGGTCATAGACTCTGGGTGCTCTTTTCACTTGTGTCCTGATAAAACCCTATTTTGCAAATATGAAGCTGTTGATAGTAGTAGAGTCTTAATGAGAAATAATAATGTGTGTAAAATTATTGGTATTGGTTCTGTGAAGATCAAGATGTTTGATGGAATTATAAGAGCTCTACATGAGGTGAGGCATGCTCCTAGGCTAAAGAGAAATTTAATCTCTTTAGGCATGCTAGATGATAACTCCAGGAAATGAGAGTTATTACATCAATTTTAGACTTGAATCAAGATCACTTAGAGTACAAATAAGGTGTTTTTATTACATTTTGGTTACATTTTACATAAACATTCATTTTAGTTGAGTTTTAATAAGTTTTGCTTAAATCAAAGTAATTTGTGCTAAAAACAGGTGCATAATTGTAGGTTCTCAGAAAGTCTTAATTCATGAGAGGATGTTGAGACATTAGAGGAGCAAGAGGAGGAAAGATGATGGCCACAAAAGAAGAAAAGCTCAATCGAGAATGATGCGGTGCTGTTACGAATGTTAGAGTATCCCGTGCTGTAGCAATCTGGGAGCAATGCAGGAGAAAACTTAGGCGTGGGTCAGTGCATGTTTCCTAATTTAATGCATGCACCCTCATGGGCTTTTGTTTACCCTAATTTGCAATATAAAAAGGAGACATGCACCACATAGAAAGCGGCAAGGGAATTATCATTAGAATAATTGCAAGGAAAAGAAGAAGGAGATCAGAATTGAAGAGTGTTGTTTTGGCAACATTGGAGAATCATGCAGAATTATTTGGATTTGTCTTTCACCGTGCTCAACTTATATTTATATTTTTCCTTTAATTGTTTTGATGTATTCCGAGATCAATATATTTATTTTTATTTTTCTTTTTCAGATTATGAACTAAATTTACTTGTAGTTGAGTGACAAATAATCCAATGGGTTCTTGACTGATCTTTTATGTTGTTATGGCACTACTGTAGCATTTTACTCTAGTAGTTTTTATGAATATAACTGGTATTTCCGTTGACCACCCATTTAATAGTTTCAGTTAAGATAGAGCAGCAAAAGGACATGTCTTAGCGGATATTATTAGAGTATTACTTGATCTTAAGTTGAGTTTCCTGGATTAGGTTATCTTGAATCACATAAGGGCAATACTTGAAATAAGATTTGTGACACACTAGGCATAGGTGTTCACCTTGTAGAGTGGAGAGACTAAAAGTTATAATGCCATACCGTAAGTATATCAGCAACTGGTCATTGTTAATAGATTTAAGGGTATGAGATTTCCAATATGCAATAGCTGAGGAGGCATATTTATTCTGCCCAGTGCTGCAGCATTTGCTATAACAACTGGTGCTCACTTGATAAACAACAGTCATCCCATAAGGAGAATTTGATCGTTCAACTACTATGATCTCAATTGAATCTTAGACACATTTAATCTAGTTTATTTCATTACAGTATTATTTTATTTAATTCTTTAACAATCCTTGATTACGTTAGAAATCACTTTACAATTGATTGTTTCGGTCCTAAGTTGATTTGCACTATTGTGATTGCTTTAACATTTTGAGTAACATTAATCCCTGTGGAGACGATCTTGAACACTCATTACTTTATTACTTGTTGTGTATACTTGCACATTGGCATTGGTAGTAATTGCTTATTAAAAATAACCAACAAGTTTTTGGCACCATTGTCGGGGATTGATTGTTTATTTTTGAAGTGTGAAGTAAATTTTGATAGCGCCAAATTTGATTTGATTTATTCTATTTATTAGCAGATCAGTACATGCATGCGTAAAGACAGATCTATGATATTCCAATTCGATCCTTAGATTGAAAGGACTATCAGGAGATTGCGAAGGGAACAAAGGAATTCAAAAACTGCTTCAAGCATGAATAATTTGCAGGATGCGGGAAATCTGAATCCTTACGGGCCCTTACAACCAGTCAATATTCAAGAAGACCAGAATGAACATGCTAACGGGAGACAGCCAGGCAATAACAATATTATTTACATGGCTTATGACAGAGACAGAGCTATAAGAGATTATGTTGTGTTAACTTCCCAAGTTGTACACCCTGGCACCATCAAACCTGAAGTAAAAGCTGTAAATTTTGAGTTGAAGCCAGTAATGTTTCAAATGTTGCAAACAGTTGGTCAATTCAATGGATTGCCAAATGGACCCACATAGTTTACAGCCTTATCAGCGCAAGTAACCTCATTGACTAACATGGTAAAAGCTATGACATCTGCTTCAGAAACAATAAAGCAAGTTGCTGAACTTTCTTGTGTATACTGTGGTGACGAACATGATTTTGATAATTGTCCTAAAAATCCAGCTTCAGTAAACTATGTGGGTAATTTCAATCGACAATCTCAGAACAACCCATATTCTAATACTTACAACCCTAGTTGAAAACAACACCCGAATTTCTTATGGAGCAGTCAGAATCGAAATGCTCCAGCATTAAATGGACAAAATAAAAACACACAACTACCTGGTTTTCATCAGCAAAGTCAAGGGCAAAAGCATATCAGTCAGGATCCAATCATTTCACTGGAAGCACTGATTAAGGAGTACATTACAAAGAATGAAGCAATTGTGCAGAGTCAAGCTGTATCCTTGAGAAACCTAGAAAACCAAATAGGACAACTAGCCACAGCAATGAGCAGCAGAACTCAAGGAAGCCTACCTAACAACACAGAAGACCCTAGAAGAGAAAGTAAAGAACATTGCAAGGTAATTAATTTGAAATCTGGAAAGAATGTTGATACCCCAGTTGATGTGACAGAAAATGAGATGAAATTCAATTCAGCACAAAAACTACCTCAAAATGGAAGCATGTTACATCAAGCCCTCCATCAAGACACTGGTTACACGGCCAAGCTACAGCAACTGCAGAGGAAATTCAACCAGAACATGCTGGAAAAGAAGTTGCAACACTAGTAGCCACAACTTGTACCAAACCAAACAAACAAAGTTTGATATCTCATGAAGCTACTCAGCAGTTTAGACATCCGCCACCTTTCCCACAAAGGTTCCAGAAGCAAAAACAAGACAAGCAGTTCAACAAATTCCTGGAAGTGCTGAAGCAATTACACATAAATATACCTTTTGTGGAAGCTCTGGAACAAATGCCAAATTATGTGAAATTTCTAAAAGCTATCTTGGCACAAAAAAGAAGGCTGGGAGAGTTTGAAACTGTTGCTTTAACACAAAAAACCAGTCATATGCTCCAAAGTAAGATTCCTACAAAAGTGAAAGATCCAGGAAATTTTACAATACCATGCTCCATAGGAACTAGGTATGCTGGCAGAGCACTTTGTGACTTGGGAGCTATTATTAATTTGATGTCATTATCTGTATTTAAGCAGCTGGGAATAGGGGAATGCAAACCAACAACAGTCACTCTGAAATTAGCTAACAGATCTCATGTATACCCTGAAGGAAAAATAGAGGATGTACTGGTGAAGGTTGACAAATTCATCTTTCCAGTGAATTTCATTGTACTGGACTTTGAAGCTGATAAAGAGGTACCCATTATACTTGGAAGACCTTTTCTAGCAACTGGAAAGACTCTGATAGATGTACAGAAATGAGAGCTCACCATGAGAGTGAATGATCAGCAAGTTACTTTAATGTACTAGAGGCTATGAGGAACCCTGATGAAGTAGAAGATTGTAATTTCCTAAGTGTAGTGGATTTTATTATAGCAGACAGAATGGACAGATGCTGCAGTAATGCACTTGACAAAGTCACCACCTTTGAGGATGTCGAAGAGGAAGATGTTGCAGCAATTCAGACAGATTGAATGGACAAACAACAATCTGATAGGCACAACAGGTTTATTGAACACCTGAATCTTTCAGACATGGAAGTAAAAACAACTTTACCATCTATTGAATCACCTCCTAGTCTTGAATTAAATTTGTTACCTTCACATTTGAAGTATGCTTATCTTGGTCAAAATAACACACTACCTGTAATCATTTCTTCTACTTTGGATGCAGGTCAAGAACAGAGTCTAGTAGATTTGCTTAGAAAATACAGAAGAGCAATTGGATGGACCATGGCAGATATAAAGGGGATAAGTCCATCAATATGCATGCATAAAATCCTGTTAGAAGATTGCTCCAGCAATTCGGTGGAGCACCAGAGAAGGTTGAACCTTATTATGAAAGAAGTGGTGAAGAAGGAAATCATCAAATGGTTGGATACTGAAATTATATACCCAATATCAAACAGTTCATGGGTGAGCCCAGTTCAATGTGTTCCAAAGAAATGAGGGATAATAGTAATAGCTAATGAGAAGAATGAACTTATTCCTACGAGGACAATGACTGGATGGAGAGTATGTATGGATTACAAGAAGCTCAACAAAGCCACAAGAAAAGACCATTTCCTACTTCCATTCATAGATCAGATGTTGGACAGACGTGCTAGAAAACAATACTATTGTTTCTTAGATGGATATTCAGGCTACAACCAGATTGCTATAACTCTAGAAGATTAGGAAAAGACTACATTTACTTGTCCTTATGGAACATTTGCCTTCAGAAGAATGCTCTTTGGGTTATGCAATGCTCCAGCAACCTTTCAGAGAAGCATGATGTCTATATTTTCTGATATGATAGAGTAGACTTTAGAAATTTTCATGGATGAATTCTTAGTTTTTGGAGAAACATACAATAATTGTTTACACAACTTGGAAGAAGTTCTTAAAATATGTGAGATGACTAACTTAGTACTCAATTGGGAAAAGTGTCATTTCATGGTGCAAGAAGGAATAGTGTTGGGACACAAGGTATCCAAGAATGGCATTGAAGTGGACAAAGCCAAGATAGAGGTAATCGATAAACTGTCACCTCCAACTTCAGTAAAGGATATTAGGAGTTTTTTGGGTCATGCTGGATTTTACAGAAGATTCATTAATGATTTTTCCAAAATAGCTAAACTACAATGCTCATTGCTGGAACATGACAAACCTTTTCACTTTGACAAAGAGTGCCTTCAAGCATTTGAAATATTAAAGAAAGCATTGATCACTACTCTAGTAATTATATCTCCAGACTGGACTTTACCATTTGAACTGATGTGTGATGCTAGTGATCATTCTATGGGAGCAGTACTAGGGCAAAAAAAGGATAAAGTTTTCATTCCATATACTATGCAAGTAAAACTTTCACTCCAACTCAGATCAATTATACCACTACAGAGAAAGAGTTGCTAGGAGTAGTATTTGCTTTTGAAAAATTCAGAGCTTACCTGGTGGGTACTAAAGTGACTATTTCCACAGACCATGCAGTCATCAAATATTTAATTTCAAAGAAGGATGTCAAACTAAGATTAATCAGATGGATCTTATTGCTTCAAGAATTTGATCTGAAAATTAAAGATAGAAAGGGGACTGAGAATCAAGTGGCAGACCACTTGTCACAGCTGGAAGCAGTCACTAGTACATTGACAAGGAAAGGCATTACCGAAATATTTCCTGATGAGCAATACAAAGAAGCACGATGTCAGCAGGACCCCCATGGTATGTAGATTTTGCTAACTACTTAGTAAGTGGAATGCTACCAAAAAAAGAAATTTCTTCATAATGTGAGAAGTTATCAGTGGGATAATTAACATTTATATAAGTTAGGCTCAGATAAAGTAATACGAAGATGTGCTTCTGAAGGAGAAATACACCATATACTAGAGTCATGCCATGCTGCAGCATATGGGGGACATTTTGGTGGTCATAGAACAGCTGCTAAAGTTCTACAATCAGGTTATTACTGGCCTACTATTTTTAAAGATGCTTATGAATTTGTTAAATGTTGTGACAAGTGCCAAAGGACAGGGAACATAACTAAAAGACATGAAATGCCATTGACTAACATATTGGAAGTGGAAGTTTTTGATGTCTGGGGAATAGATTTTATGGGACCCTTCCCACCCTCCTTTGGGAACTTGTATATCCTTGTTGTTGTGGATTATGTCTCCAAGTAGGTAGAAGCTGCAGCATTACCTACCAATGATGCTAAAACAGTGGTGGCTTTTCTTCAGAAAAATATTTTTTCCAGATTTCGCACTCCTAGAGCAATTATTAGTGACGAGGGTACACATTTTTGTGTACCCTCTTTGCTGCAACAATGGTAAAATATGGAGTCAGACATAAAGTAGCCACAACATATCACCCACAATCCAATGGTCATGTTGAAGTCTCCAACAAAGAAATTAAAAAGATCTTAGAAAAAGTGGTGAACCCAATGAGGAAGGATTGGTCTTTACACTTACATGACTCTCTATGGGCCTACAGAACAGCATACAAAACTCCACTCGACATGTCTCCTTACCGAATTATTTATGGAAAGGCTTGTCATTTGCCACTAGAGCTAGAGCATAAAGCACACTGGGTACTGAAGAAATTAAATTGGGATATGCATGCTGCAGCAGAGCAAATGAACCTTCAATTTTGTGAGCTTGATGAATTACGGCTATTTTTATATGAAAATGCAAGAATCTATAAAGAATGACAAAACACTGGCACGACAAGCATATTCAGCACATGCAATTCAACCCTGGTCAATTAGTGTTGCTCCACAATACAAGACTAAGATTATTTCCAGGAAAGCTCAAGTCACGATGGTCAAGCCCATTTAAGCTGTTCAAATTTTATCCTCATGGAGCTGTTGATCTTCTAGATGAACAAACAGGTCAAGAATTCAAAGTTAATGGACATAGGGTTAAGCATTACATACATCCAATAGCAGATTGTTCAAATGAGGTGTTACTCCTTAAAGAACCCAACTATTGAACAATGAAAGAAGGTCAGACTGAAGGACCTTAAATCAAACGCTCCATGGGAGGCAACCCATTGTGGAGACAGCCATTTCAAACCAATTTTGATCTCTTTTGGTTTTGTTGACAAGCTCTCCCTCCTTACCATTTTATTTAATTTTGTTCTTTCATTCTAGCTATTTAAGTTTATCTTTTCAAAATTATTGTCTTCTTTACTTTTGCTATCATTTGATCTATTTAATTTTAATTTTAGAATTAATTTTAGTTTGTGGGAAGTATATGTGACAATTCAATTCCATATTGACAAGTGAGGTTGTATGATGGCAGAGTACATAGGTGAGCCATGTGTCAGAGGCTTTAGTGTGGAGTATGTAACCGTTGCTGGAGTAAGCAAATGGGTGCTGCAGCAACCAATTTTACCGTTACAGTAAATTAAAAAATGGAGCCTCACACTTACTGTTGGAGATAAGTCATGACAAATGGAGACATGGATGTGGATAGAAATTGTGAATAAATCTCTGAAATTAATGCCTTAATTTTACTAGCTGATGTTTTTGGGATATGCACATTCAATTTAAAATATTTTCTTCCCTCATTTATCTTTAGTTACCATATTTATCTTCAATTAAAGTCCACTATAAAAGGGAGTCACTGTGCTTAGTGCTCTACGATACTATTCCCCATCTCCTTCGCAAATACAACTCTCATAATTCTTAACCTCTTCTTCTCATTTTACTCTTAGGATCATTAGCCTCAATTTGTGACTGCTACAGCAATACTAAATATAAGAAACCAGCTAGCCGTCTCAAAGATCCGTCACGCTTCCAGAGTTACCACGCCGAAGAAAAATATGAAGAATTCATAAAGCCGCGTAAGATTCTAGAAGAAAAAGGGTTTTTATTTCCAGAACAACTCACCGGAATTGTGCAAACAATTCATAATGCTGCAGCAAAGCAAGGATGGTTAGATTTTTGCAACCACCCTCGAGATCCTGTGCCACCAGTAGTCAAAGAATTTTACGCCAATTTAGTAAGCTGTGATCAGCACAACATTTGAGTAAGCAACACACTTGTTCCATTAGACTCCCGCGTTATAAATGCTTTTTATAATTTACCTGATGAAATTAATTGTGAGTATGCCAAGTTGCGTGATAAATTGACCCCGAAAAAGTGAAACACCATTTTCACAACTCTTACAATAGAAGGGGCATCATGGGCTAACGAGGAAGGGCGTGTAGTTAATAGGATAGATTTGAAACCTATTGCTAAGGTGTGGGTGAAATTTCTGAAATCTAGGCTTATGCCCACCACTCACACTACTACGGTTTCGCAAGAGAGGTTGGTCTTGTTATATGTCATTGTTCGAGGGCTTCCCATAGATGTGGATAGCATTATCGCAAAAGAAATCCGCGAGTGTGCAGTCAAGACTCACCGAACTGCTACCTTCCTATTTCCTTCACTCATCACCAGCATTTATGTAGTTTTCGGTGTTCGTCTTGATGTTAGAGATGACCATGTCAAGAATGATGGTGCCTTTACGGCACGTACTATTGAGAGAGTTTCTGGTGAGAAAGCTGGAACAACCACTGAACCAACTGCTGTAACAGGAGCAAGACGAGCTATTAGCTTAGAACAGACCATCCAGACACTCAGCACCAGTATCACTCAATATGTAGAAGCTCGGCAGAGGGAAAATGATCGGTTTTGGAGTTATCTACAACACGTGGACAACCAACTACACCAATTTGCTCTGTACATGAAACACACTCACCGGAACTTCCCTGATTCACTGCTCCAGTAGTACAATTTTGACACAACACCACAGGTGCTCCAGCAGAAGCCAGTGAAGAAGCCACTGCCACAGATGAACCAGCAGAAGAAGCTGCAACTGAACCACAAGCAGAGGTTAAATCAAAAGATGCTGAACCATCTGACCCACCTGAGGACGAAGGTGACAAGTCTGAGACTGATAGCTCACCCTCAAAGGCAGAGGACAATTCGAAGAAAGAACATGAGAAACCAACCATCCCAACCCAGCCCAAAACCAGGAAAAAGTACATTATTCAATAAGAAGAGGAGGAAGACCTTAAAGATGAACCATTTATTCCAGTCCTTACGGGCAAGGGAAAGAACAAGGTAAAGAAAAAATGGCAACACCTCCAGCCTCTGAAGATGAAATGGAGCAAGTTGATACCGAGTTAGCTGCTGTAGCAGCCAGAGTTACGCCTACACTTGAACAAGCCAAGCAACTACTTGTGATCATTGCTGCCATCACAGCTGAGGGCCAGGCAGCTGATGCATCAACTCCAATTCCTCCACAGCAAACTCGTAGCTAGCCTGTTCGCACCAGTCCGCGACAATCCAACAAAAGAAAAGGCAGTACGTCTAAAGGCACTGCTACAGCAACCCCAGCCACAACTCCTCTCACCAGCCCCGCGACGAAAAAGACAAAGAAATTGCCAGCTACTTCCCCACAAGCTTCACCAAAGGATAAGCTGCGCAGTGCATTCAAGAAGCGCTAATAGCATCCCGTCATGTGCCGTAGTCCCCACCACAGGGGAGTATTCTTTCCTTACTAGTTCAGTTCTTATAAAAAAAAAAACTTTTTCTTTCCTTCTGTTTGTCAATTTGTGTGATATTTTCTAAGGTCTTCCATATCTTTGTCAGTTCGTGTGCCTTTGTTCTGTATACTTGTAAGGACGCAGCAACTCTCAAGTTTGGGGGGATTGTGTTTCTAAATGCATGTGTTTATGCTTGTATTGTTTAAAGCTCTGTTATCTAATATTTGTGTATGGATTTAAAAACCTAATGAAGAAAAATTGAGTGTTATTTCAGTATTTATAAGAATGTCAAGTAGAGATAGTTGTAGATAGAAGTGAAATTATGTCCCCAACACTTGGACTTTAGTTGAATTGTATGAAATTGCTAGAGCAGAGCCTAAAAAATAGAAAATATCTTAAGTTTAGAGGGAGAAGCAAGTTGATTGACTGTGATATCTATGAAATAAACTCTGCTCCAATGGCTTAAGTTGCTGAGTAACCAGATCTGAGTATGTATTCTATATGCAGAATTGTGTTAAGGGTTGCGAGAGTTATGAGTAATGCTGTAGCAAATAAATAAATAAACAAAAAAAGAAGTCCTCTGTCTAAGGCATTGAGTAGTCAGGTCTGTTCATGAGCCCCATGTTTAGCCTTGAGTAAAAGATACCTCTAGATAAGATTATACTGTAAATATTGCTGCAGCAACTCTGATTTGGGTATGGTTTGAGTAATTGGGTGTCATCATTACAAGTGATTGACATTCATATGAAAGATAAATGTTACAGTGAGGAGGTTGATTACTCCCCAGTTTATCAATGTTAAAAACATCACAGTTTGAGTATGTGAAAGTTATGCTACCCTATTTATGAATGATGTGTGATCACTACTGAAATTCATGCAGTCCTTTGGTGATGTTACAACATATCTAGAATTCAATCAAAGGAAGCACACACACACTATAGGCAGAAAGAAGCTTAAGTCTAGAACTGATTTATTACATCAAGTCTAGAACTCTAGGAAATGAGAGTTATTACATCAATTCTAGACTTGAATCAAGATCACTTAAAGAACAAATAAGGTGTTTTTATTACATTTTGGTTACATTTTGCATAAACATTCATTTTAGTTGAGTCTTAATAAGTTTTGTTTGAATCAAAGTAATTTGTGCTAAAAACAGGTGCTGCAGCATTTGCTATAACAACTGGTGCTCACTTGATAAACAACAGTCATCCCATAAGGAGAATTTGATCATTCAACTACTATGATCTCAATTGAATCTTAGACACATTTAATCTAGTTTATTTCATTACAGTATTATTTTATTTAATTCTTTCACAATCCTTTATTACGTTAGAAATCACTTTACAATTGTTTGTTTTGGTCTTAAATTGATTTGCACTATTGTGATTGCTTTAATATTTTGAGTAACATTAATCCTTGTGGAGACGATCTTGAACACTCATCACTTTATTACTTGTTGTGTATACTTGCACATTGGCATTGGTAGTAATTGCTTATTAAAAATAACCAACACTAGACAACTTAGGGTATTTCTTTGAATCAGAAAGTGGTGGTTTAGAGATAAGAAAAGGGACTGAGATAGTGATGAAGGGGTTTAAAGAGAATGGCTTATATGTATTGCAAGGCTCATCAGTGCCTGTTCAAGAAGGAATTTCTATTATTTCTGAAGAAGATAGAACCAAGTTGTGGCATCTTAGACTTGGTCATATGAGGGTCAAAGGGATGTTAGAGCTCAGTAAACAAGGGCTACTTGGTGGGGATAGAATCCAGCAGCTGGAGTTCTGTGAAAACTACATTTTTGGCAAAGCTCACAGGTCCAAGTTTCACAAGGGAGAGCATATGTCTAAGCAAGTTTTGGACTATGCACATGCTGACCTTTGGGGGCCTACTCAAGTCCCATCCTTGAGTGGTGGCAGGTATTTTATGTCACTAATTGATGATTACTCAAGGAAGGTATGGGTCTACATACTCAAGACCAAAGATCAAGCCTTGGAAAAGTTCAAGGTATGGAAATCTTTGGTAGAAAATTAGTATGGATTCAAGCTCAAATGCCTGAGAACTGATAATGGCTTGGAATTTTGTAGCAGAGAATTTAAGGAATATTGCCAAAAACATGGCATAAAAAGGCACAAAACAGTCTGGTTCACCCCTCAGCAGAATGGCTTGGCTTAGAGGATGAACAGGACCTTGGTAGATAAGACCAGATGTATATTGATAAATTCAAAGCTTCCAAGAAGCTTCTGGGCAGAAGTTGTCAATACAGAAAGCTATTTAGTTAACAGAAGCCCATCTTCTGCAATTGGCTTCTAAACACCAGAAGAACTGTGGAAGGGAAAACCTACAAATTACCAAAATCTCAAAGTTTTCGGGTGCCATGCTTATCTCCACATCAATCAAGGCAAGCTGGAAGGAAGGGCCTTGAAATGAGTCTTTGTTGGATATCCTAATGGGGTTAAGGGGTACAGAATCTGGTGTAGAGAGCAAGGGAAGTGTATAGTCAGCAGGGATGTTATGTTCCATGAATCTGCATTGCTGAAAGAAAATGTAAAAAATGATACTGGACTACAAGATAATTCAACAATTAACAAACAATCTGGAACTTCTAAGGTTAAGGTGGAGCTGTTTGGAGATAAAGACGGTGAAAAAGAGGCAGTTGATTATGAAGAGAGGACCACAGCTGAAGTTGAAGAACATAAGTTATCAGAGTTACCACAAGCTGACTTGCAGACTTATCAGTTAGCAAGAGATAGGGTTAGAAGGGAAGTTAGAGTACCAGTGGGGTATGACTATGCTGACTTAATTGCTTATGCATTGTTGTGTGCTGATGATGTGGCAATTGAAGAGCCTATTAACTTCTCTGAAGCTATTGAAAGTGTGCACTGTGATAAGTGGCTTGAGGCAATGCAAGATGAAATGGAGTCCTTTAAAAAAAGGTTGATTAGTTGTAAGTGGATCTTCAAGAAGAATGAAGGAATTCCATATGTTGAACCTCCCAAATATAAAGTAAGGTTAGTGGCTAGGGGGTTTACACAAAGAGAGGGTGTAGATTTTAATGAATTTTTTTTCTTGTTGTTAAGCACAGTTCAATAAGAATCTTATTAGCCATGGTAGCCTTACTTGACTTGGAGCTTGAGCAAATTGATGTAAAAACGGCCTTCCTTCATGGTAATCTTGAAGAACAGATATTGATAGCACAACCTAAAGGCTTTGAGTTCAAAGGAAAGAAGGATTATGTTTGTTTGCTGCATAAGTCCTTGTATGGACTCAAGCAATCCCCACGACAGTGGTACAGAAGATTTGATGATTTTATGGTCTCAAAAGGCTATCACAAAAGCAAATATGACAGCTGTGTTTACTTTGGTAGATTAAATCAATGTGGAGTTGCTTATTTGCTTCTGTATATTGACGATATGTTAATTGCAAGCAAACACAAGTTGGAGATAGAGAGGTTGAAGAATCTGCTGAAGGCTAAGTTTGAAATGAAGGATCTTGGTAATGCAAAAGCATCCTTGGGATGGACATTACAAGGGACAGATCTACTGGCACTTTGTTCTTGAGTCAAGAGAAATATACCAAGAAGGTTCTGGAGAGGTTTGAGATGCAAGACTGTAAACATGTCCAGACTCCACTTGGTCCCCAATTCAAGTTGACAGTAGCTCAGTCATCAAAAGATGAGCCTCAGGTGAATGAATTCCCATATGCACAGGCTGTAGGGAGCCTGATGTATGCAATGGTATGCACCAGGTTATATATAGCCTATGCAGTAAGTGTTGTCAGCAGATTTCTCAGTTGTCCTAGCAAGATTCATTGGAATGCTGTCAAATGGATAATGAGATACCTTAAGGGCTCCTCTACTTGTGGTTTCATGTATGGGAAGACTAAAAGTGATATAAATGAAGTCATGGGGTTTATAAACTCTGACTTTGCTAGAGATCTTGACAGAATGAAGTCAACCTCAGGGTATATATTTGTGTTAAACAAGTGCCTGATTAGCTAGAAGTCATCACTTCAGTCTGTGGTTGCTTTATCCTCAACTGAAACTGAGTTTATTGCAACTACATAGGCAGTAAAGGAGGCCATGTGGCCTAAAGGTTTGCTTAATGAGCTATGGTTGAATCAGAAAACTGTTAAGGTTTTCTATGATAATCAAAGTGCCATACACTTGGTAAAGAACTAGATGTATCATGAAAAAACCAAGCACATTAATGTGAAACTCCAATTTATCATAGATGAGCTTGGAAAGGGAACCGTAATTGTGTCCAAGATCCATACAAGTGTGATTCCAGCTGATGCTCTTACAAAAACATTTCCCACTACAAAATTTGAATTCTGTGTGAATCTGATGGGCATCTCGCCCAAACCTAACTAAATTCAGGAGTGAATTGTAGTTGAATGAAGGTTTTTAGGTGTTGTGTTATTGAAAAGATCAACTGAATCAACTGCAAGGTGGAGAATGTGAAGACATGTGTGTGGACTAAAATGGAGAATATGGAAAAGTTAAGAGTTGTTGTGCAGATTGACTCTAGTTGATGGGGTTTGATAGATATTGTCTGCTGACGTGGCACGAATTCATTATAGTCTGTTATAACGTATTCAGTATATCAATATAAAAAGCACTGATGGTTAGTGCTTGTATCATAGTCTTTTTTGTCTTCATTTGTTCATCTATTTTCACAGAATCTGTTTTATTGTGATCTGTGTAAAATCTTTTGTAAATCCACTCACGATTGGATTAGTTTATGATCAATAACAAAGAGTAAATTTTCCTTCAAGTGTGTTGGTCTGTGCCTCTGTTTTTGGTTATAATATTGTTTCTTTGTTCTGGCATTTTTGTTTCGATTGTGTTCTTGGTGTTTCTACTCATCAAGATTCGTGAGTCTTATTGAGATTAAAGACTTAATAGTCTTAACATAATTGAATTAGAAAAATAATTAATCAAAGATAATATATATATATATAGCCTAATTGATGATAGAGATAATGATCTTTTTTACGCTCCTATTGATAATGGTGACCCATAATACTATCAATGATGGAGATGGTGTTTATGATAAAGGTCTAATCGGTTATAGGAAAGATTTCACTCATTTTTAGAACGACCATAAACCACGTCAAAGTTAACTTATTACTTCAACGTCCCATTGTAAGAAGCTAGTAGTTGAACCTCAATAAGTGCTGATTTTGTTTTACCTACAAAGGACTTCCTTAAAAGTTATGGGTCTAATGATTTGTGTGGGCAAGTTGTTCGATTCCAAGTATAATTTAATATTGGAACTATGAAAAGTTTTCTTGAGGGATAAGTTCGATTTCAAGGTCACAAAATCTGCATTGTCATGTTTGAGGTGCATTATGTCAAAATCATGTAAATGGTGTCTGATAGTAAAAGGGGAATCAAATTAAGAGACTATGCGTTGGGTAGTGATGACACGTGACAAGACATACACTTGTCATAATAAGGCTAGTATTTTTATTGAGTAAGGAGTTAGGTAGTGATGAGACGTGATGAGATATACACTTGTAATAATAAGGCTAGTATTTTAACCCTCTAGTTGCTGCTTTAGTTTTACCTTCAAAGGACTTTGTTAGAAGTTATGGGTCCAATGATTTGTGTGGGCAACTTGCTCGATTCCAAGTATAATTTAATATTAGAACTACGCAAAGTTTTCTTGAGGAATAAGTTTAATTTCAAGGTTGCAAGATCTGCATCGACATGTTTGAGGCGCATTATGCTTCAAAATAATGTAAATGATGTCTTAGAGTAAAGAGGGAATCAAATCAAGAGAATGTACCTTGGATAGTGATGAGATGTGCCAAGATACACACTTGTTGTAGTGAGACTAGTATTTTATCAAGTAAGGAGTTCGGTTATCGATCATCTCATTACAAATAAATTTCTTTGGAAGAAACTGATATACACTCCAAATTACACTACAACAAAAAAATGTTTATATTTTTGGAAATAGATCCAAATTCAGCATTTCTAAATAATACTCGTTATTCCCAAAACTTTCTGAAAATATGATATGACCAAAACTTTATAATACTTTTCAAAGAGGTTTTTCATAATGCTTATTAATTTCAAAAAAATTTCAATTTAATCCAAAATTTGTAAAACATTCAAATCCAAAAAATACTTGTCTTATAAATATATCTTTTAGTTTATGAAAAGTAATGATTTATTGAACAAAATCTTGAGCTTCTCAAATGCTAAATCATGCATATAATAATTCATACCAACTTTAAAAGAATTTGTCGCAATAATGACTCCGTTGACCTAAACTTTGTTCTTGATCAAGCCATTGTCTACTGAATGTCTTGAGTTTGATTTCACGTGATTCACTACCATAAATATTATCCTTTAAAAACTAATGAAAATGCGAAATATAATATTTATCATATCACGTAAGACACATATTTGTTATCATCAAATTACAATATGTGTAGCCTTTAGGCTAACAAAATAAATATGACGGTCTCTCCAATTTATAACAATCATGCATAGCAACTCATGCCCCTTTTAACATCGGAATGGAAATTTAATTGTTCTCATCAATAGATTATATTGCTTTTCCTCCCTTTTCATTTTATTTGAAGGGGATCTATCCCCAATTGGTTCCATTTCAATGTGCTTGCTTTCATAACCGAGCAAGTCATGTGTATATCTACTAGCTACAGTTCTATGGCAGAATATAATTACAATTCATAAACCCAATATACACGATCCATAATTGGTCATCAGAAGAGCATACAATACATCACGCAAATAATAACATGTCGTACAACTAACACCTTATGAATTAGCCATATAATCAAATGCTTGCATCTCCTTAAGCATTTGAAGGGGGTTTGCCCCCAATGGGTTCCATTTCAACATGCTTGCTTTCATAACCAAGCAAGTCATGTTTATATCTACCAATTGCAGTTTAGTAGCAAGACAAAATTTTAATTCATAAACACAATATGCAAAGTCCATAATTGGTCACCAACAAAGCATACAATAAATCACGCATGTAATGACATGCCATACAAGTAACACCTTATTAATTAGCCATATAACCAAATAATCCTTGAAAAAATAAAGCAATTTCCACCTGCATAGTTGATTCAAGGCTTTATTAAAAACTACATGCACGCTCCTTGTTCAATTTCTTCTCCAATAAATTAATTGCCTCTTGATTCTTCTATCTTGTGCTTGTTACAAAGAAATAAAATAATGCTTCCTTCTTAGAAATCTCCTTTTCTATGATTCTTCCATCAAAATCATAACTAATTATCCTAACCTAATTGCCGCCATTAAATCTTACAAACAAAATTAACAATTTCTTATCCGTAGTTATATGTTGCGTCCGATCGAACAACTTATTGACAGATCAAAGAGACTTCTTTCCACTATTTTCCCAAGGAGTTTTATTGGCCTAATTCCTAAATTTTCAACTCCACCCAATGTTGGACACAATTGGCTGCCATAGTGATATATTCGTCTACAATCTTTTTGCCGCGATTTCATATTTACTTCAGCCTCATATGACCGCAATTCCATTGACAATTAATTTCATGATCCGATTTTACTATGTGTGGAATAGACTTAAGCTATTTATAGGTTTTTGCAACGATTTCGATGATGTCCTCTCCACACAGATTCAATCACCTAATTTTAACTATTTTGGATTATTTAATTTTTTATTAGATTTATCTGCAGTCAACTGTTGCATCTGGCTACTTTACTTATTGTAATGACTCATCCCAGCCATTAGATGGAATCCCTTCAGATCCTAAGGCAATTATGCATAAGGACAAAAAATGTTGCACGTTGCAATTGTTGCAACATAGGTGAGTCCTGAGTATCAATAATGATTTCAGTAATTTATAAAATCTAGTATTGAGGATATTTTGAAAATGTTGAAGTTGATACCAAAAATCAGTTTTAGCAAAATTGAACGCATCAATCACAGTGGATAAGATTCTATGTTCCTCATAATATAGGTACATACATGTTGCTCTCTTAGTTGTGCTTAGGGATGGCAAAAATCCCCACGGGGACGGGTACCCTCGGGGATTTTTCCCATTCGGGGAGGGTATGGGGATAATTTCATACCCAATTTTTTATTCGGGGAGGGGACGGGGAAATTTTTTTACCCAATTTCTTATTCGGGGAGGGGACGGGGATGAGGTGGGATCCCCATCCCTTACCCATTTCCCCATTTTAATTTTTTAAAATTACTAGTAAATAAATAATAAAATTTAAATTATAAAATTATAAATATTGGTAAAAATAAAAAATATCAAAACATTTATATTATTAAACTTTTAGGCCTAATTAACTAATTAAAGTCCTAAATTTTTATTTAGGACATTAAAAAGACCGAGTAGATTCTAATAGCCAAATATTTTTTTTAATTTTAATATTCTTTAAATATTTTAAACTTAAATCTATTTTTTATTTATTTTTAGATGTTATAATTGCTCACAATGAATCACAATTTTAATATCTAATCTAATCTAATCTAATATTTACTTTTGATTTGCTCCGATTTAACTATTGTGTTGTAAAGGGAATAGTCCACATTTATAAAGTGCCTACGCCACCATTGAAAAAGTTAATTTTGAATCTAAATTCGATTTTATTTGTAACAATTTTGTATTAGACTATTAATTTGTTCATGATAGTTTGTAAAAGAAGTTTGTATCCTCGTGCATTACTTACTAATTTAATGTATGTAACTTTTGTAATAGATATTAATGTAAGATATATTTCGAACTTTACTTTTATTTGAATTTTTTATTTTAATATGATTAACTCAAAATCGAAAAAAAAATATATTAGTTATTCTTATCCCCATTATTCTATGGAGATTCTCTCAAGTAATTCGACGGAGGACATACACAAAATATCGAAACAGATCACCCCTCCCCTCCCCTCCCCATTGCCATCCCTAGTTGTGCTTATGATATGAAATCACTTGACTTTATGGACTTTTTCTCTTTTTATCTTACACATTTGGATAAATTTGTGTTCATTTGATTATATTTCACATTTTTCTATTGATCAAGTGTTCCCTTTAGCTTAAAGTATGTAGTTTTTTTCATGCATTTTTTCTTATAGTAGTTGTTTTAGCTAATTTGTTATCCATGGTCACTTTAATATTTATTGTTGTTATAACCCATATGTTTAAGAGAATTTTAATTATTTAGAATTTTTTTATTATAATTTTTAGTTTATCAAGTGTTCTCTTTAGTAAATCATTCCACTTATAATGTTGGATAATCTCTATAAACTAATGGATTAAAATTTTTGTATATTTCTTTTAAGTCTTTACATAAAGTTACAATTAAGTGCAACGGCAAAGGTGCTATTACTAATTTTGATCGCAGCCTATATGAAGTAAACAAAAAGGGCTTAATACCCAGGGTAATTAATTAATGAAGATATTTTGCTAATCATCTCCAGTTAGGTCGATATATATTTGTTGGGTGATTTGCTTAATGCTATAGGTGTGAATGTGCAAGTGTACACAACAAGTACTATACTAATGAGCATTCATATCAACTCCATAAGAATTGATGTTATATGATTTGTTACAGCAATCTTAACAGTGCAATTTCATACCAAATTAAAATAAGATAATCAATGAAACTAATAAACTAACTTGATTAAAAACATTCAATAAAAAAATATAAAAAAAAGAAAAATCTTAAATCAAACACAAAGACAAACTCAATGAAAAATGAGTAGTTAAGTGATTAAACTCACTTAATGGTATTGACTATTTTTTCAATTAAAATTATGTTACTACAACATTTACTACAGCACTTGGCAGAATCTCTCATGCATCCTCAGCTGTCGCCTATTGGATATCTTATATCTAAATGTAATATAATAGTTACTAGTTGTTACGTCAACATTAGATATAGCATTATGCGTTCTAGGTTGCAATTAGGGGTGGGCAAATCGGATTTCGGTTCGGGTTGTTCGGGTTTCAACCCATTCGGTTTAGAAGATTCAACCTAATTGGGTTCAAACTATAAACCCGAACCAAACCAAACTGAATTTAATTCGGTTCGGTTCGGTTTGGGTTATAAATTCAGGTTCGTTTATATTATGAAACCATAATTTTATCTCATCCAAAAACAGAAAAAATTAACTAAATATCACACAAATTTCCTATAATCTTATTTATAAATTAACTGATTAACGTATAGATTCTAAATTTAACATTTAACAAAAGAAAACTAAGAAATTAACTAACAATTAAAAAATAAATTATTAAATGATTAATGGAGATCAGAAAAAGCAGAAGAATTATTTGGCAATGGAGGAAGAACATAAGAAGAAGAAGAAGAAGATGCTTGGCAGCAGCCGAAGGAAAGAAGAAGAAGATTTGAAGAAGAAGAAGAAGAAAAGAAGAAGATGATATTTGTAAGTGGAGGAAGAAAAGGAGAAGAAGAAGAAGAAGAAAAAGAAGTGGAGAAGTCAAGTGACGGTTGAGAAAGTGAGAAGTGTGTGTTTGGGAGTTGTAAGGTTAGCGTTAGGTTTATGTTTATGTTTTTAAACTTTTTTTTTTAATTTTTTTGACCCAATCGGGTTGATTATTCGGTTTGGGTTCAACCCGAACCGAAATACAACTCAATCGGGTTTAGATTTTTAATCCAAATCGGTTGTAAGCTTTAACCCGAACCAAACCAAACTCCAAATGTTCGGATCGGGTCAATCCGATCCAAACGCCCACCCCTAGTTGCAATTGCCCTACAAGATGAATCTTAATGTTTAATTCTTCACTAATTTTAGATCAAGCATGACCTTATTCAAATCGAAATTAACTCGATTTGAGAAACTCAACCTAAAATCATATATTGTTTTAATTTATTCCACTAAGTCAAATCTTTTTTAATCTCCTTCTTAGCTAGTATCCTCTAAATGAGTAGTTAGCCAAAATATGAAATTCAATAAGTAAAATCAAGATAAAATACTGTAGCAAAGTCAGATCACACATATATCAGCCAAATAACTATTAAGCTAAGAATGACAAACTTATTTTCAGATAAACCGACGCGATTAATTCATTGAATTTAAAATATAAATTAATAAAAACAAATCATGTGGGCCAAGTGATATTTAATTCAACCAATCTTATCATGTCACATCAATTTGTATAAAATAAATTTGTACAAGAATTTGTAGCTGTATCATTACTCTAAGTTTGTTTATCTCTAAACCATAACAAAATTTAGTTCGATTTGCGATAAAACAGTGACAAGAAATTCCCTTGAAAATTTCTCAAGTGTTCAAATTTTCATCTTTGAAACTAAAGCAGTCCTAAGCCTAACAAAGTCGACGGCACTCTCAGCCTTAACCTTACTGACAACACAGCCCTAACTCTCACTCACAGCCGAAGAAAACAAAACATTCAGAGCCGCCATCGATCGATTTGACAGAAAAGTATTAGAAGACGACAAAGACCTCAGCCTCTCACTCACTCAACTCATAGTACTCAGCCTCCCACTCAAATCAGCCGTCATTGTTCAATTGAAGAACTTTAGGCCATGCGAAGACCGATGGAACCGGTGGTAGTGCCGACGTATGGCGGGATATGGCAGATCGAGATTCGCGGCCCGCGGAAATTTGCTGGCTGATCCCGGCAACTCTGGCGGCTTCTCGGCAGTGGTGGGTTCGGATTTTGTAGGGGTTGTTGTGAACAGTAAAACTCAGGTGGTGGGTCAAAAATCCAACGGATCGCGCCGATCATGGTGGCATTTGCGCTAGAAACTGCAGCTTCGTGTGGCTGTTGCTGGCTACTTTCCGGTGGCGGCGAAGGTATTAGGGGTCCTCGCGAGTGTTTGGGAGTTTGAATGATGACCATCGATACCAGTGAATTTCTTGGGTTTGTTTGTATGTACTCGACCCGTTTTTTCTCTCTGATCTTTCTAGAACATGAATCAGTAACATGGTTCCCTATGTATTGATTTATTATGAAAAAGAATACAAAATTTGCTGGAAGTGGCTTGGATAGTGTCAATTCTTGGTTTGACACCCTGATATGGTTTCAGCTTTTATTCTTCTCATCTCGAAGAAGTTAATTTGTATTTTAAAAAAGTAGAAATTTATATATCATTAGGATGGTATCTAATTTGTTAGGTTTTCGCCCATAAATTTTTGTTGTTTTCATAGTCTGATGAGCTCCTTTGCAGACCCAGATATACAGAGCGAGATTGACACATACATATCCAGAGATCATGCCACATTTAGTGTCCTATTGCTGGTAGGTTTCGTTTATTTAGCAGTTGTTCCAATATTTAATAATATAGGCGTTTATTTTGTTTATCATCATACTTTGGAAGAGTGGAAAGTGAGAACTTTCTCCTCCTAGTAACTCCAAAATTATAGGTTGGGTAACCTTGATTGATGCATGGTGAATTCTTACAAGTTAAGGTTTGAGATGGAACTATTTTAAAGTTGTTAGCAGGGAGAGATAAACTTATTTTGACAGAGATAAGAAACAAAAAGAAGAAAAGATAATTTTCTTGTACCTTGAACCAAAAAAAATTGCAAGGAATTTATAGTACACGACTCACTCTTACAAAGGCTTAGCTCAAATGCAGCAAGCTGCTGCTCAACCACAGTTCACAAAAATGAAGTCCTCAAATGAAAACATATGCTTGTTGATGGTTGATTTTTTATCACATATATCCTTGTTCTAATAGCCATTGACACTCAATGCTCATTAAAATGCTGTCAATGAGGCCTTTATTGTCCTTATCTCATTGTTTGTGATGAATGCATGCTACTAATCAGATGAAAATATATGTTGACATTTAGGAGATCCCACCCATAAGTTCACAATATGTAATGCAAAAATGCCAAAGAGCATACTTGTTTCATTACTCAAAGTTTTACTTCAACTTTAACAGATGGATTTTTCAGAGAATTAGGAGCCAGCAACTCTTATCTTGAAAGAGTTGATTTACCAAATCAAGATCAGTAGCAGAGAAGCTGTAATTAAAGTGGAATTTTCAAATGAGTTGTCGGTATGCTACTTACATTTGATACTGTCTCTGAACAGCAAAATTTTTTATTTTCATTTTGAATGCAATGTTTATATCATAACTCAAGTCAGACCACCTGTTGGACAAGAACTGCCTGAAAAGCATATTGTAATCATTGCATTCAAACAATTCATCATTACTATGAAGTAATGAACTCAGTTTTTAAAATTAGATAATTAACAAAACAATTTTTTTTAAAAATAAAGAAATAAATCTGGAACTTATGAGATGGAAAGACAGAAATCTAAAAAGTCAGTTTTTAAAAGGTATAGTTGTATCAGGTTTCAAAGGCTTTGCAGATTGGATGCTAATGTATAATTGTAGTTGAAAGCAATTTTCTTTACAGAAGAAAATTACTCTTTAATTTAGAGGTGTGTGAGTGCATGTGTGCACATGTACTTTGTTAGTTTTAATTAATGTATTTGCTTATAAATTTGTTCATTTGCTCTAATAAGGTGCATTCTGGCTTTCTCTGTTATCATTTGCATGTGGTTTAAAAGAACCAAGTGGAGGGTAAATGATAAACTAAATTAGTATAAGTGTGATCAAAATGTATTTGGAAAAGGGGGAATACTTTATGGGAATAAAATTAATCTCTTTCCTTATACAGAGTGCAAGTGTTTTGCTGGCTTAGACTAGTTAGCTTTCTCTGGTGGCTTTTTTATTCTGTGCAGTAGCATGTATAATTTAGTAAAAAAAGAGCTAAGATTATGTAAGCTAATAATTATTTATTGTTTTAGCTTTAACTAGTGATAGATTATTGCAAATAGCTTATCTTATTTTCTATATCATTTCTAAGTGTTAACAAATACTTTAAAAGAAGGAAATCACATGGTTTTCTATTGAGGATTGAACATGATAATTGTTTACTTGAAAAAAGAGCTGAGACTATGGAAGCTGATAATTATTTATTGTCTTAGCTTTAACTAGTGGTGGATTATCCCAAATAGGTTATCTCATTTTCTACATCATTTCTAAGTGTTAACAAATACTTTAAAAGAAATAAATCACACAGTTTCTGTTGAGGATTGAGCATGATAAAATGTTGCCTTTGTTGATTTGTGGTTCAGTGGTTAGGTTAATTTTTTATCATTTACATGGCTTGTTTCTGGTTATTTGGTTTGCAAGGTTGCTTATGGTTGATTGAGTTGCTTTTTGCTTTATACAGATGTTGTTGGACATGATTTCTGGGTTATATAAGCATTTGCATGCGGCAGTAGTAGCGGTAGAGAAATCATCATCTCATCAAATATGTTGGTTCGATCAGTAGCTATAGTGGAAAAGAATATTCAGAGGATTATGGGAGCAGTAGTATTAGTCAAGAGAGGAAAAGAAAATATTAAAAAGGATCAGCTGGCGTGGGGTGGCAGAGACCGCAGTTTTACGAAAATGTTTGAAATTTAGTTTGGTGTTTATTTTGGGTAGGAAAGTTTGTATAACAAATTAACAATTATAAAAATATTCATGTAGTTGTAATTATTTTTTATTTTATTAACATTAAATTAAGAATTTTAGCAATAATTTTTCTATTATTAAATTATAAATTATCTTGTGAAATAAAAAATAATTATTTGAAAAAATAGGTACTAAAATTTAAAACAGATTTTAATTCTCGCCAAACTATTTTATTTAGATTAAGTTTCAATTCGCCCCTAAATAATTTTAATATTAATTTGAATACCCACCAAAATAATTTTAAAAATTCTTGCCAAATTAGATATTAATTTTTTAAAGTTATTTAATATATATTTAAATATTAATTTTTAATTAAATACTTAATTATTTATGTCAAATATTAGTCACACCTAGACAATGTCACGACTGACATTTTATCATATGTGTATAAGAGATTTGTGATGGATGATACACCATAAATCCATGACATATAAAAATCATCATTTGAAATTTTTTAATACAGGCTTTAATGACGGTTGAGTGACCGTCGTCTAATAGGGTGTATGAAAGTCAAAAACAATTATTATTTAGTCTTTTTTTAGTAGTGACCCTCAGGTACTTACTAAGCTAGTTTCCTGGCATTTAATGTTTGTTGATATTGTAATTAATGCGGCTAATTTGTTATTGTTTGTTGTCCCTCAGGCAATTGTGTGGAAGATAAACTATAGGTGTAGGAGAATAAGAATTATAATATCGCCAGAGGATTTTTGTTACAGGATACAATTGAATATTGAGAAGAATTCTGGATGGTATTTGAAAGATTTTGGTATTGTTGAACTTTACCTTTTCTTAACAATACTGATGATTCCATCAACGATGGATTTTTTTAGTTTATTTATGTATTCGCTATATTCAGTACCAGGAGTTAGATATCTAGTTTTTGTAATATGTAATAATGTATTTGGATATGTAATGAAATGATTTTGTAATTTAAATTTGAGTCTGGTTAGTGCATTATAATCATTTTGCTAGTGAAATGTGAACGAGTCAACATGCAATGACCCATTTTATATATATATTTTTTAACTAATAAATCAAACACTAATACCATAGTAACAATAATTACAGATATTAATATAATATCGCAACATTTTGATGCTATGGTGTCATAATGTTAATAATAGTACTAATACCAAAATCATGACACCACAAACTAGTGTGAGTTAACTAAGTGTTAGTGTATTACTGTGTTGGCATCACATTTACAGTTTCTAAGATCCTTAATATAATAATTATTTTCCATGTAATTCGTTATGCATTTCTCTGTAACTACAAGTTGGTAGTGGAACTTGTTTATATTTAGAGTTTATGTGTATAAGTTCTTGTATTTTGCTATAAATGCGGATGCCATTGTTTTACATGTATAAGTTCTGGTATTTTGTTGTAATTGAAGCTGCCAGCGTGGCTTGGCTCTGCTTAACAGAGGCTTGAAGTTAGAAAAATGCTAAAGAGAGAGAAGAACGAGAGAAAGACAAGAGAAAATGTATTGAAAAGAAAGAGAGAGAAAGTGGGCTGGGTAGGAAGAAAAAATAAAATTCTCTCATTTTCTCTCATCTTTCTCTCTCTTTAACATTGCCCTTCAAGTTATAGTTGAAGAACTTAAGCGCCTGTCGGTATTGTTTTTCAATTGTTGTTTTCATAAAATAAAAATGAGAACAAAAATGTTATTTTAATTTTTTTTAAATTTAAAAATTTGTTTATTATCAATTGCAAAAATAAGATAAAGTAAAACACATTCAATAGGAATATTTTAAAGAATTATTATTAGAATAATTTTCATTAATTATTATAAGACTACCAGTATATAATTCGCTATCAAAAGTGTTGAACGACTACCAGTATATAAATATACAAAGAAAAGAAAATAAGCAACTTTAATTTCATATATATATATATATATGAAATTACATTTATAATTTCTTGAAGGATATGTTTGGACTTGCAAGATTTATGTTAAGATAATTTTTAAGCCATACTGAACGAAGAAACACATTTGCAATACAGAATTTTGAAAATAATATATATGTCCACCGTGGAAAAGATGATTTTGAAGATAATTAAGCACTAGAGACATCAAAACTGAATCTTAACAGTTCAAAATCACTCTTTAATCAACTCTTTGCAACAACAATTCCAAAATTTTTTCAATAACATGCAATCAACTTTACAAAATTAATATTTATTAAAAATAAGCAAACTCAAATTCACTTTTTTATTGTTTTGCAATGGAGAGAAACACGTATATAGGAAAGCCACGGTAATTTGAGATGCAAGTCCAGTAGAACAAAAGACTCAAGCACTCTTGAGAAATTCCATAATGTAAGTATTAAAAGCAGAGCTCACAACTTGGAAACCTTGGAATCCAGCAGCCTTAGCCAATGCTCTCAACTCTTGTTCAGTCCTCTCTTTGCCACCCGGGTTATGAGCCAACATGATGCAGTCGACATGGATGACTACTTTGGATGCAAGGCTTGTGTCCGGGGTTACTGGGAGGATAGATTCAGCAACAATGACTTTCCCATTTACTGGGAGTGCTTCATAGCAGTTCTTCAAGAATTTCACGCAGTGCTCATCACTCCAATCATGACATATCCACTATAAAAACACATTATAATATTTCAATCAATAAAGATACTAGCTACAAAGCCAAAATACTATGGGTTGGTTGGGAATTAAGGTTGGACAACTGTAATTTAAAAGTTATAGCATTAAAGTGTTTGGTAAACAATATAACTGCAACTTGCAAGCTATATTAATATAATATTTTACTTGTTTGATGAAAAATTTATTATATCTTTAACAATATTATTTTATTTTGTTAAAATTATTATTTAAAATTTATATTTACTACATATTAACTTTTATTTTATTAACAATTTTTTTTTTACAGTAACTTTAGTTTAAAAAATACAGCACCTCAATTCCAAATAAGACCTCTATATGCTAAAGCTCCATTTGGTGGCAGTGTTGTGACCATTGTGAAATAAAAACAGGTGCCAGTGTTATCAAATATTCATAATTCAACAACCAAAGCTTTCGAACAACATTGCCAAACAGAGCCTTGAAAATATGCAAGATGCTAGCCGCTAAATTAGTATAACTGTGCATTCAAAATTCACCTTGATAAAAATGGCATCTCCCTTTGGAACACTAACAAACATGTCTCCCCCAACATGCTCGACGCCTACATCAAATTCAACAATGGAATATAACAATTAATACACTTGCTGTAGGAATATTTAAGTGAAGGAACAATGATTAATTTATATATACCAGGAAAAGCTGGAGCATCCTGAATAACATGTGGCAAATCAAAGTTAATGCCTTTAATCGATGGATACTTGGAGATAATCATGTTAAGTGTGGCTCCAATTCCACCACCAACGTCGACAACTGAGTTGAGGCCTTCAAACCCTTTGTAATTTTCAAGAATTTTCTTCATGGTAATGGTAGAATGAGAAGACATTCCATTGTTGAAAATCTTGTTGAATCTTAGATCTTTGCCATGGTAATCGAATGCATTCATCCCATAGGCCTTGTTAAATGGAATGCCACCTTCAAGCACTGCATCTTTTAAGTAGTACCTGAACAATGCCAAATTAATTTGTGAGCAATGTTGTTGATTCCCAATACCGGATCTGGATAATTACCCTGTAATAATATTATCCTCTTATTATTTTATTCTTATAAATGCTCTGATAAATAAATGTTTACCCACCCAATTGATGAAAGTGCCCTTTCTTAAAATGGCGTATATTATTCACTATTCTTTATTTGACCATGAAAAGCTTTATATGGTACATCCTTTTAATGTACGAAAGCTCAATTAAAAGATATTATTTAGGGAAAATGACACTTAACAAAAATCCCCTAAATTTTCAGAAATAATCATATAGACCTTTTCTTTTTTAACTATTATCACCCCTTTAACTAATAACCAAAAAAAAAACTCTAAATTTTTATAATAAAAATAATTATTACCATTCAACCAATCATCTTATGTTACATAAAAATAAATTTATTATATTAAATAGATATAATAAATAAAATAACTATAATTTAAAATTATTTTGAAAATCAAACAAAAATAATTTGATAATTTTAATGTTAGAAAATTTTCTAAATATCGAACATGTAAAACCAAATATTTATGTTTAATATTTATATTATAAATCAAAATATAATAGTAAAATATTAAAATAATATTTACATTTATTGTAAAACTCTAAAATCTCTTTTTTTTATATTTTTCTCGTTAAAAGATATAATATACAAAAAGGAATAGCATATAAAAAGGAGTGTAGATAATATTTTAAGGTGCATTTGGTAATTTTTTTTAATTGTTGTCTTCGTATTTGTTTTATGATATAGATATGATTAATACTTAGTAAATTTGAAAATGTGTTTTGGTAGTTTATTTTTTAAATAGTATTTAAAAATAAAAATGTTTTGATTCTTTATCTAAAAATATATGAACATTGAAAGACAGTGAAAAAAGTATTATATAATTTTTGTTAAGAAGACAAAAAAAAAATCATCAAACCATTTTCAAATTTTTCTTGTCTTTTCACTAAGTATAGGTGCAATTTGAAGTTTTTAAAAATAAGAAAATATAAAAATAAATAAAAAAGAGACAAAAGAGCATTAATAATAGTGCCGAACCCAAAATTTGTATGTAAGTATGTTATAAAAATATAGGTGGGTCTCATGAATAAAGTGATGAACAAATATTTTATATTTCTAAATTTCTTTGTTAGCATTATAAAATAAATATAATTTGTTTTCATTCAGAAAAGAAAAATGCTGTTATTAAATCCTACCAAACACGTTTTTTAATTTGAGTGATGAAAATCAATACCTAACCGCTCCACAGAAACCTTGTGGCTTGCGACTTTGAGTGTTCATTTGAGAAAACCGTAGGGTCCGGTTGTCAATTTTCTTAGAACATTTTTATCGTTTACTTTTTATAATTGGTTGGAACGAATATGCTGACAATTATACGCATTCTATTGCGAGAAGACAAAACGAAATAATAAAAATTCAGTGGTGAAAGACTGAAAGCCTGTGTAGTGGTGGGCCCAAAACTGAACCAGGTGGTCCCCATCCCCCACCAACACTCCTTTTGTACTATATACAATACACGTGTATAGTAAATACTCTTTATTATTATTATTATTTTTTTTTTTTTTTATAGAAATTAGGGATGTGTCGATTCTGGATTTTGCTGATTAGAGTTTGGTTGGTATTTGATAATGACTAGCAAGCATCAAGGGATGATACGAGCCGACGAAGTCGTCAAACCAACCATTGTGAAACTTTAAAATGTTATTAAATTAAAAAAAAAAATTTGAGGTTATATTATGTGGGATCAAACTTTAAAAACTAACGGATGATGTGAAAAGAAAGCCATATCGTAAATGATAAAAATACGGCAATTGATAAATTAAAGCTACTATAATTTACAACCCATTTAAAATCATGTAAAATGCATTTAAAAACATGTAAAATGTTATGATAGATGATAGGATTCGTAAGATTTTTATATCCAGTGTAAGTTATAATAACTGTAATTTAGCAGGACCTTAAAAATACATACAACCAGAATATCAAAATACATATATTTAGACTCTGTACATAATATTAGTGGTCATCAATAATCGCAAGGAAAAGATTGGAACATTAGAGATGAGTAAAAGCGACTTTCATTAGTTGTGCTGTGGTGAACTCACGGCCATGTTGGGCTCCCCTCATCGAGGAGAGCTCCCAATAGAGGCCATATCTTTTATCTTTTATCTTTTATTTTATTCAATAATTCGAATAGAAATTAGTCTTAAATTACTACTTGATAAATTTTTTTAATTGTTCTTAAAAAGAGATAGAGAGAAAGAAAAGGAATAAAAATGACTTACCAGCTCTCCATGAGAACCTTGTCTTGGTTCATGAGACAAAGATCGGAAAGTGTAACACCATCTTCATTTTTAGTGAGGAATTTACAAACGGGGGCAAGGCCATAAAGCCTCTCAACTTTGCCGTCGGGGAGATTGCGCAAAGAGCAATTAAGGACTGAATAGCTCGCCAGAAGGCGCAATATACGATCAAGCACGATATGGGCATCTGGGTTCTTTGTGGGCAGCTGAGAAGCTATGTCTTTTGGAGACATGAAAGCATCGGGTCCAGCTTTAGCGATGATCTCTAAAAGATCAAGCTCAATGGCTGATTTGAGAACCATAGGCAAGACTGAGGCACTGGTTAATTGCATGGCCAAGAGGTTTGCCTCTTCATCCGAGCCTTGGGCTGGACTTATTTGAGTTTCTGAACTGGTTGAACCCATTTTGTCCTTTTTTCTTCTCCCTCTTTTCCTTCTTTTTTCGGGGAAGAGAAATTAGTGAAGCCTTCAATTTGAGTAATGGCACGGAGTGGAGAAAGCTAAGTAGTGGAGCTATTTATACAACACAAAAGGGTTACAACTCTTTGCAATGACCTACCACCGTGTGGTTGGTTCTTTACAACTGTCCACCACCTAAACATGACCCCACTAAACTCTCCCAGAGTCCCAATCTTCTCTTTTCTCACTCAATCTCTTATGTCTTCTTGACATCAGCTATTCTCCAATTTTAATCCATTTCTTGAGATCTTATTTTAATTTCTTAGGGTCATTCTTTTTGTATTTCGCCTAGAAGTGCAAAGCACAGCATTGGCTGTGGCTTTGTGGTGGTAGTAGTTGGAATAAGAGAGTGTAGTAGTCAAATATAGAAGAGCGTGTTTTCTCTCTTTAGATTTCAAAACAAAGTACTTTTTAAGAATACGTAAAATGTTAGACCGTTGAAAATGAAGTGAGCAAGAGCGCTTAGGAAGCAAAGTTTCTTCAAAATTTTGGTGGAAAATTAATAAAGAAAGTAACAAACCAAATGCATTCCTTGGGCTAAATTTCTCATGAGAGATCAGAATGAAGAACTATAAATATAAGGGATATTATCATTTTTCCACCAAAGATATTCTGACACATCATGTCAATATCACGGTTTGGTAAAACCATCAATTTACTACCAAAACATTTAAACTATTAGCATTTTCCCATCATTCCGTTAAAACTCAGTTAATATGTAACGAAAAATTCATAAAAGTTCAATTTTACCCCTGGAGCATAAAAGACTATGTAATTAACCTTTTATAAATTTTGTAATTAAATCATCATTTACTGTTCTTCCTTCTTAAAGGGCAAAAATTACCCTTTATGAATTTTGTAAAATTGACCGTGTGGTGCTAGTTACTTCATAAATTGATTTAATTTATTTAATTTTTAAAAGGAAAATTTATTTATTAAATTTTTTGTGTAAAATTATTATCATCATATCAAAGATTACATTGCTTCTTTTGCACATTCTTTTTTTTTCCCTTTCATAAATTGATTTTTAGTAGTAGAATAAATTGTCTTTAGCTCGTCAAACCTAGAAATAGTGTACACCTCTTCAACTTACTTCTTCATCTTATACTTGTTACACATGGAGTTTTTTTTACTAAAACACTTGCTTGTCATTCTAATTTAACTTTCCTTCTCAACGCATTTTTATACTATTTTACAAACTGCTTCACATTTGTTTTTGAGTTAACAAACGATAAAAAAATGCATTCATACTTTTAATTCGCTGAGTTGTTGACATTCTTGCCCAAAAATAATCTTTCAAATAGTATGCAACCCAACGATTCCACTCATCATATAAACCATTTAAACAATCATTATCCCATAAATCTTATTTCGTACTCATGTCATGCTAAGCCTTCTCGAACACATCAAGGTTAAGTGAATCATAAACAGCAAAAAGCAACGAAGAAATAATGTCTTCATGTTCTTCTGAAGCCCCTAACTTCTCAGGCACTTTCTTCACTATGTGCCACAGATACCATCGATGCCTACTCATAGAAAAAAAAACATTCTCAATTGCCTTTTGCATTGTTTTGCCTTGGTCTGTAATGATACCAATGGGAGGAGAATAGGACATGCATGATAGTCACGCCTCAAATAACCACGCAAATGTCTCCGTATCCTCATGTGAAATCAATTCGCATCCTAAAAAAATAGACTGACCATGATGATTAACTTCAACAAAGAGAGCGAATGGCATGTCAGACTTGTTGGTAAGATATGTGGTGTCAACTGTGATGACATCTCAAAAATATTTCTAAGCTACCCTACTCCTTGAATCTGCCCAAAATACATTCTTTAATCGATCATACTCATCCAAATCGATGCTAAAAAAAAAGAACTCTTGTATTCTGCTTGATTTTTCGAAATCTTTAAATTGCTTACAAGATCTCTTTCTCCAAGTTGTAATTGCTAACTTTGTCAACAAGATTTCTACAATCTTTTTCTAAAATGAGACATTTTTATACCTACCAGCTTCGACAATAATAGAATTAATTCTGGACAATGTTAATTATCACACAATCATTTATTTCAATATGCGTTTTTGTACTTGCACTAATGCTACGATTACAAGGAAAATACTTAACTTTGTCCAGACTCAATCCATGACTGTGTTGAAGGTTCAAAGTTCGAAGAACTCACTTTCTATTTTCATTTACACAACCTCCAATTCTAGCATCACAACTAGTTTTTTTATTAGGTTTCGGCTTCAACACATTAGTATATTTACTTTCCAACTTGTCGTTATGGCCACATGCAACTGTCACGTATTTTACAATCTCATCACTCCCTTTCTTCCTAGTTAACGTCTTCACATGACACCCTTCTTGTTTACTATAGGTTTTGTAAAACACCCATATTTCCTCATGACTACCAAATAATATCTTAAGAGTTGACTTATATTTTTGCAGTTTCACATCTTTAATTGCACGCTCATTTTCTAAATTTTTTATTTTTACAAAATAATTAACATTTGTAGTAAGAATAATTATTATAAATTTTACAAAAAAAATTTAGCAAAAATTTAATCCATTAGTTTTTAAAAAATTTAAATCTAAAAATTTCTAATTTAAACAGAATTATCATTATCATTTATCATTATCATCTAAACTAGTAAATCACTTCTAGGAGTGTTAGAGATTGTTATCATTTGATCTATAAAATAGTAAAACTTTAGTTAAATGCAGGTACATTTTTATTATTATTGATACAATAGAAATTAATATTCAAAAGAAAAATCAATCTTTATAATCAAACAATTACCAGCTTCGGGTTCTACTTCTGAATCTAAAAGGAGCGACGCTTTCATATTTCAGGAAATTTGGTAGCCGGAGAGAGTTAAGGAAGTGCGAAGCGTGATGTTGGTAACCGGAGGAGAGAAAGTGAGGATAAAGGAGTGAGTGAGGATTAGTTAACAGTGAAGTGTCGAGAGAGAAAGAGTGACGCATGTGATGGGATTCAACTTTCTGTCATTTTTGACCTTTTGTTGGAGCAGGCCAAGTTACAAAATCTGTAACTTACAGGCCGCTCTCAGACAAAAGTATTTGCGCCCTTTTTTCTTCATCAGGACACCTGTGGTGCATGCATTAGGTGCAGTATGTTACAGAAGCTGTAACATAGTAACCCCTCCTTTTGTTTTATATTTCTAGCAATTAAAAATGTCCTGCTAAGAGAGGGTGGTGCACGAGATGGGATTCAACTTTCTATCATCTTTTACCCTTTTTTTAATATTTCTGACAATTGAAAAAGTCTAAAATGCTTGCCAAAAGAAAAGTTTGTTTAATGGTTTTGTCGCCAAGTGGCAAAACAGGTCGCAAACTGATTGGTCGACACCAACACTTTTTTTATTAAAAAAAAAAGAAAGTAAATTGGGGGTGTCGCTGATCACCCTGGAAGACTTTTCTTCCACTGGTTTTTTTGTTTTGGCAGGTGGTGTTTGCTTTGTGAAACTCTGATTGGTTCTCAAAATGATATCTACTATTGGACTCTGAGGGACATTTTAGTTTTCCTTTGGGCTCAATAAATATCGTTTATCCAAATCCAATTTTAAATTAAATGCAACTCACTCGTTTAAGTATATTGTCTTTAAGCTTCTGTTTTAATATTAATTTTACTTTTATGTGGCTATTTTATTTCTTTCTTATTTCTGTTTTCGATTTATTATTTTTCTCATTATTTTCAACACTTCGAATATTTTATGTTACGTCCATGTCATTGTTATGTCAATTTAGAAACATCATGAGTTTATATATCTCATTGATCTCAAAGGTAAGGTCTAGCTCTAAGTGATAAAAAATGACTCTAAAACTCATCTCCTGAATTTGAGTTTCTACGTGTACATGAATTAATTAGAAAAAATTATCATTTATTTATTATTTTATTGAATTAATTAATCTTGCAGGTCTACAATGACTTCCTACTTTAATTTGAAGAATTTAGATAACTTTGTTAGTAGTTTGTTATCTCCATTTTGTGATTTATATGTAATGATGATTATGATGATGATGAGTCTTCTAAAACACAAAGATTTTATTGTTAAATAATTTTATTTAACTGACTACTTAATTTCATATCTTGAAAAAAGTAAGAAATAAAAGTGAATTTAGATTTTTTTCACCTTATCTTTTCAAATAAGAAAATAAAAACAATGACGATGATGATAACAATAATAATAATAAAATATTTTAAAAATGAATGAATTTGGTGCCAGGTCCTCCGAGATTGCGTTCGTGTTCACTTCATTAACATTTTTGAAGTGTGATTTAAACTTTACTCTAACGCACAATTGTACGTAGGACCAGATCAGGGGTTTGGTAGATGAGATTTTGGGTTTGGGTGAGGGGAGGAGTCAATGATTATAATAGCTAGATTTGTAGGTAATCTTTCATCATGAAAACAAAAGAGTAATCAGGGTTGGTGGAGCGTTGGATTAAGAAATCAAATAGGATTTTAGTGGTCAATAATTAAGGGTTATGTCATTTTCTAGGAGTAGGTAAGATGTTGTCCTCATCCATGTATAAACATTATTAAGTTGAACTCAATTTCATGAGCAAGTTCACATGCCCTAGGATGTTTGAAAAGAATGCTTTTTTTTAGATTTTTTTTTAATACAATTATCTTCCACGCCCTCTACTTTGACTTTAGTTTACTGCTTCTAGTAAATCTTTCAATTCAATGTTTCAAAGAACATATATAATTGGTTTATTTTGTCACTTGAAATTTGATACTCAAATATTGGATTAAAGGTCTTATTTTCTAATGTTCTCTCCAATCATCCAGCATGGATTGTAGCCATTTAATATATGTTATTTTATTTTAAGTTATTAACGAAAAGAAAAGAAGAGCATAAAAATAAAATAAATGTATGGTTTAACTCAAAAGAAAAACAATGTGTCTATGAACTTACTCGTGGTCCTTATGCGTTAAGTATGAAGCATATTCTTCTCGGACCTTTTTCTTAATTGAAAATTTAATCAAATAATTATGTTGATTTTCTTTTCTTTCTTTTAAAAAGAAAAGATTATATATATAATATACTCTTAGAATTCCAAATTAACTTCGAGCATTCTCGTCGGACCATCATTTCTCTTTTTGGTTGATCCAGCCACAATTCAAGTTTCTCCCTTCATGCTTTGTAGATTAAAACGCTTTCTTTTGGTTTCGTAAGTTAAGGAGCTGGAGTTAATTTTCAAGTTTTTTCCTTCGGGTTTCGTAAGTTAAACTTTCAAATGTTATCCTTTCATGATCTGTAGGTTAAACTTTGAAGTCTGTCTAATTTCAAGTTTTCTCAAGAAAGTTGCATGACTTCAACCTCAAAATTTCTTTTTGTAGCCATCTTAAAATTGAGGGAGGTGTTAAAAAATATTTGAGCTATTGTCTAAGTTAATTAAGGTACCAGTTATTTTTTTGTTTGAAATTTGAATGAGTTTAAATTTTTTAGAACTCTGAATGAATTTGAATGCGAATGTCTAATGACATATTAAATTTTTTAATATCTAAATATGAGTGGCATCTTATAGGGATGGCAATGAGGCGGGGTGGGGGTGGGGATGCCTACCCCATTCCCCATTCCATTAAAAATTTTTGTCTCCATTCCCCACCCCATTCCCCAATAAATTTAGTGGGTTGGGGATGGGGAATCCCCACGTGAAGAATGATTCCCCCATCCCCACCCCATTTATTTATTTTATAGTAGATATAAAAATATAATTTCAGTAAATTAAAAATTAGAGACTTAAAATAAAATCATTACCATATTATAAAGTATTGAAATTTTTTTTAAAAATCTTTAAAAATTTGAAACAATATCTTAAAATGATAATAAAAGAGAAAAATATTTAAAGAGAACAGCTCCTTAAAAGAGAAAAAAAATATAATAATATTTTAAAGTTGAAAAATATTGTAGGGTTTTCTTTTATTCATATTCTATTTATATTACATAAAAATTATTAATTGACATTATAATTGATAAAATAAAAATTATTAAATAAGAATTAAAAATATATTTATATATAATGGGGTGGGAGTACAATACCAAACCCCACCTTAACTTGTCCCCCACTCCCCACCCCATTCCCCAAAAATTATTAAAATTTTTCCCCATTTGGGGTGGGGCTCCATGGGACCCCAAACCCGTGGAGGATTTTGCCATCCCTAGCATCTTATTTATTTTTATAAATAAAAATCATCTTAAATATATTTATTTCATGTTTATATTCTTGCAAATCAAAACAATAGAGAGACTAGACTTTACAGTTTATGAAATAAATATATTTTATAGAGATATTTTTGAAATATAATATTTGTTTCTCATTCAGACACATTTTCATTCAAATAAAAATTACAAAGTTTATTTTTTCTATTCATATGTAAATATTTTCATTCAAATAAAAATTACAAAGTTTATTTTTTTTATTCATATGTAAATGTCAAAAAATTAAACATAAGTTACAAAACATAAACAAGAAAATTTTAGAAAAAATATGAAATTAATAAAATTTTAAATTTCAGATGTTCAACAAACAACCGCTCAATTTATTAGTATTTTTTATGTTAACTTCTTTGAGTCATATTAATATTATTTGTTTTAAACATGTTTTCCTAGTCTACTCAGGTTATGTAGCTATAAAGGCGTGTCTGTTCTAACAATTTTAATTGAGTCTTGTATAAAGTTTTTTTCTTTTTTGTTTTTTTTTCCCAATCTAACTATGATTAAGTAAAAGGAAAATAAAATAAAATGAAATGAAATAACGGGTCATGTGCTAACTGCTAAGAGTAGTTACTTCAAACCAAGTTTGAAGCAACCCTCGTCTTAAGAAATGCATGTGCACATGGTGATTGATGGGACCAACATTTCATGACTGACTTAATTCCAAATGGAACAAATCAACAACAAAATTCTAATACACTCATTGAGATGTAATTACAGGCTGTAATTAATGTTATTGCATTTGTCTTTGTGCCTTATATCAAAACAAGAGTACAAACCCAAATATAAAAAAAAAAAAAATGGTGGATATGAGTATGATTTGTCCAATTAATTGTATTAGAAATCAAAATACGAATACAACTGTTTATTAAACGGACCTAATTTTGTTGGCCTTTTAATTTACTTGCTATAAGTAGAAACACTGAACATATTTAAAACAATTGACAAAAATATAAAAATCTTTTAAAGTTAATTCACATACATTATATTTATACAAGGCAAAGCAGATTTGTTTTACACGTTATATGTTAGTATATCACTTATTTAAATTTTCATATTTAACGTATTAATTGACTCAATTATACATCATTAATGATCCTTGCCCCAAGCCAAATAATAATAATAATAATAATAATAATAATCATCATCATCATCATCATCATGAAAAATAGAGGACTTATTTAAAATATTAGCCTTTTATTTGTACTTTTTATTTTTGACTGGTGACACTTGCCTCTCAATTTTATAACAATGATGCTAGAAGTTTTAACTATTATCTCAACATTTGAGTATTATTGTCAAAAAATGTGGCAATTCAATTATCTGTAATTGTGATATCATGTCCTTATTAATATATTTTTTTATTTTCATGAATTATAATTATTCTCTCCATTATACATATTCGTATTTAATTGAAATAATCATTATGGATAAGTTGTCATATCAATTATGACTTAAGTGCTAAGATTATAATTGGGATCCCTAGTATCATCCACCTCACTTTAAAAAAATAATAATTACAATAAATAAAATTATTTTTAAATTTTTAAAAATAAAAAAATGGACAATTATTCAATTAATCAATTTTATCTTTTTTAATTTCTTCTTTTTTTTTTACTTAAGTCTATTAGTCATGTTTGGCGTCTAAGGTTATTTTAAAGTAAGTTTAACTCATAATTTTTAAATATATTTTACTATCAACAATTTTTGTTTATGATTTGTCCATTTTAGCGCCTACCTCCCTCAAGTTTACAGATTTTATGTTCTAGCCTCTTTAATTTATGTTTTCTCTTTTATGGCCCCCTTGAACCAAAACCTAACTGTGCCACTAACAGCGACACACTTGTGTGTGTGTGTTAAATGAGATGCAAACTTGGATTCGATAAAACAGGCAGCATAGCACCAAATATGGAACATACTCTGTTTTATTATATAGTAGGCATTATCTAGAAAAGGGGCAGAGGAAAAATGAAAGGCATCGCATAGGAGTTATTTACTTATTTGTTTCCATCTCGATTTTTCTACCCGCAATAGGTATTGGTATTCATCCGATTTTGCTCTCTAACTATTAGTGAACAAGGCCAAAGCTATTATATCAATTTTTTTTAGATAGTTTTTCGTGAACGGAAAAAATTAAAAAGAAATCTCATGATCTTAAAAGGAGTTTGATATCCAATGTACATATAAACCTTTTTCTTCTTCTCTTAAGTGTAAGTTAAATAAGAAATAAGTAAAATAATTTAAATTAAATTGTAACCAATCGCCAAAAGGCATTTGCAAGAACAATTTGATTCAAGCAGTTTGGCAATTCAAAAGGTTCTCGGCATCTTACACTAAAACTAAGTTTTTTTTTTTCGATCTCCATGCTGTCCTATGTTTGTATTCATCAAGCCTTTTCTTCAATTTGATTTAGATGTTAATTTAATGAACCATAATTATGTAACTCTATCATAATAGATTGACTCTGAAATAGCATATCCAAATTATAAGAAAGTCCATAGAAGCCACAATTACGAAATTTACACCTCCCCATTTTGTGTTTGTTTGAGTATGTAAATAAATCTGGAACATCATCCAGGTAATAAATATCCAAGTTTCATCTAATTTCGGCTTGGAAGAATAGATTAGGGAAATACAAGAGTTTATTACCATGTGTCTTTTCTAAATTTAGAATTATTTCCCTTATCTTAAGTATAAAATACAAAATAATGTGTCCATCATATTACATTTAAAATCAATGGTGTTTGATTTGTAATTAAACTCACTTTTAAAAATAAATTGTAATTATTAAAATATCCCTAAAATAAATTTTAATTTTAGACATTAAAATGTAGTTTTAAAAATAAAATTTACTCTTTGAATCCATTTTATATTCAACTTTATGTTATTTTTCCTAAACCCTAAATTGATATTCTTTATTGATTCCCCTTGGCTTTTTCATGAAAATTAAACCTTCATGTAGTGGAAGACGATAAAGGAAGAATCAGTTGAAGGAAATATCGGAGACTTTTCATATTGAAATACTGGATATTGTATTTTATTTCTAAAAATACCAAAGATATAATTATCACTTCTTTCCGAAACTCAAGTAGTGGTACCACATTACTAGGGCTCTGACTTTTACCATTATTAACTGCTCCAGCGGCTTTGCTTACTGCACTTTGTGGAATTTTTGCTCCAAAATATATAATTGAGAGTATTGTTTATGTTCTGTATAATCTTTTAATTTTCAATTTAATAAATATAATCATTTATTAATTTTAAATGAATTCAATGGGTTTAATGAGCAAAATTATATTATTATAATAATTAGGTTTAATAAAGATATATTAGACGTTTCGGTAGGTTTGTTGAGTAAAATTTAAAATTTCAAAACTTAAGAGTGGATTTATTTAGTAAATAAGTTTAGTGAATAAATTGGTGGGTTCAAATAGCCTCACCCTAAATATAATTAATTAATATGTTTATTTAGTACATTCATAATTACTCCATTAACCATATTAAATAAATTATAATCATTTATATGAACTATTTAACCGGCCGCTATGAGCTGCTGGAAACTATTCTTCGTTGATATCAGATATGATAATATCAATGGAGTCATTTTGACCAAATCTACGCAATGATGCTTTTATGTCTTTCATATGATCTGGTTGTTGAAAAACTGCCACTAAGGTTTTGGCCAAAACAAAATGTCATCGTAGACGTTTGGTGGTGCTCTGCCATTATAATTTGGCAGATCGATGGCAGCTCTACGCAGCGGCAGTGGCAGTGGCAATGCATCAACATACTGGCGTCATATTTTACTAAAACAAGATTTGGCCACCATTTTTTTGGCGAACGATTCTCGGACAAATGAGATAGAAGCTCAAGGATTCGTCTCATATGAGTGCAGAGAGGATACGAGTACCATGATGCTACTTATTATATTGAGGACCTCAGGTTCTTTGAAGAATGATAGTGGTGGTGCTCCAATACTTGACGATAACGTGTGGAAGGCTAAAACTTCAATTTAACTTTTTCTAGCTACCAAACGTCAGTATAAAGTAACCGACAAAGAGATTTTTTTTTTTCGGGCTGCTTACATGACATGTGTAGTATCCTGCCTTAGACTAAAATTCTCATATGACCTGCTCATTTGTCTGAGCAAATATAATCATATGATTAGAAGTTGATAATAAAAATGAGATAAATAAGTAAAATTTTGATTATACATAAAACAAAATACTTTTGTACGTCAAAATATTCCTTAAAATTTGGATGTGCTTAGATCATAAAAGGATCTATATATCCCTGCGGTACTAGAAATGTCCTCGTTAATTAGGTAGCGATAAACAACAATAGAGAAATGTGGTTAATGATAGTTAATGGTGGTTTACAAGTAAAATTTTTATCAAAATAATAATAATAATAATACAACATAATAGTCAATACAAAAATAAAAATAGCGTAATATGTCCTATGTAATCAAATAATTCTTTGAGTCGAGTAAACAGAGGCGAATCTATGTTGTGAGTCAAAAAAATATGAAGAGAAGAAAAGAGTCTTGACTGAAAGTTAGTTTTTACTTTTATTTTCAGCCTAATGGCAATCAAAATTTCTCCCAATCTATGTGAATTGAGTTCAAATCTCACACCGTTATAAGCTATAGTAACCGACACTCAAAGTGGAAATTTAGCTTATTTCATTGAAAATTTTATATTTGATCCGCTTCCTTTATAAATTTTTTTATTATAGCCTTCCTATATTTATATTTAGGGATATTATCATTTTCCCACCAAAGGTATTCTGACACATCATGTCAGTACCACGGTTTGGTAAAACCATCAATTTACCACCAAACGTTTAAAATGTTAGCATTTTCCCACCATTTTGTTAAAACTCAGTTAATATGTGTTTGAGGGAAAGATAGGAAAGGTAATAGAGCGCCACGTGTCAGCCAATGGAATGATATCAGCACAATCGGAGGTACCCTGCATAATCCGAGGTGCCCGGCATGACTTGAGGTACCCCGTATAAATAGAGCTACCCTGCACAATTAGAGGTATCCCACACAAATAGAGGTACCCCATACAGATAGGGGTTACCCGCGTAATAGGGGGTACCCCATGTAATTCAAGGTACCCGGCAAAGCGGATGCAAGAGAATCCACCGAAAATACCCGCCATGAGAAACGTCTCCGCCTCCTAAAAGATATCATTTGATTTTGTCAGAATTAGGAATCAAAAGCGACGTGCTAAAAGGAGGGATGCCTCTCGCCAAAAGTAAAGGACACTGCCCCATAGCCTACCCGAGCCTGGACCACTCTCCAGGCGCCACGTTTCCAAAAGATGAGATACGCCGCGAACATGCAAATAACGGCCCAAAAACAATTATAAAGAGGTAAAAGGACGTTAGCCAAAAAGCAGCCACGTGGCTCCATATATAAAGTGCCTAGGTTTCATTCTCCATCATGTGCTCACTTAACACTCACACTCCGAAAATAGAGGTTTTCTTCAACCTTAAACCCTAATTTACAGGGCTTCTCTTTACCATAAAAGCTTGAGTTTGCTAACTTGAGCAGTGTGAACACCGGCACCTCTAACCTGCATTTCACTGTTTTGCAGGCGTGAAGCTCATTTTGGAAGGACACCGCTCTTGTTTCTGACCTTCCACCATTGTTACCACTCTCTCTCTCCTTCTCACCTCCCCCGAATTTCAGATACATCACACCGCACACAACAAACCAGTGAGGTACCTCATCTCCCCCAAAAATATAAATTTATTGTTCTAGACTGGTTTGGCTTTTCTTACCCCAAAATCAGTTGAAAACAATTGGCGCCGTCTGTGGGGAGACGCACAAAAAGCCTCCTCCGCGGTTACCAAACTAGTTGTTGTGTGTACTCCAATACATGGCACCCGACGTACCTCCCGAAGGTTCAATGGGGGATCCTACAAGGATGAGAGATGACAGCAGCAGTGAAGGTAGTGATCCCGCAAGAAGGGTAGCCCGCATCAGCAAAGGCAAGGGTATCAAGCAATCGACGGGTGTTCGCCAAGATGAGGAACCTATTTCTCACAAGCGTTTCGAGGATCTTGCCCACGCAATACTTAGGGCGGTTGGGTCTCGGGCACCCGAAAGTTCACTTCCACCAGTGACGCTAGATGCTCCACCACCTCAAACGGCGCCATGGTCGGAAAAAGAGGTACCCGAGGCCAAAGCATAGGCCATCGGGTACCCGTTCTAAGTTTCAAACCATGGGCTCCCGCGACGAGCGTTCCACCGCCTCTTGCAATTCCCGCAGTAGCCAGGGTACGAGGCGTGCAAAGCGTACCCACGAGAATCTCCGTGAGAAGTTAAACGCCAAAAGGACTTCTCAAATGGCGGCGACATCATCGGGTACACCGAACTTGTGGAAAAGATGGAGAACCCGAAGCCTGAAGCTCCTCCGAGAAGCAAAACATCACAGCTGCATCAACGCCAATGACCTACCAATCGCCATTCACTATGGAGATTAGGACAGCAGCTCTCCCCGAGGCGTTCGCCATGCCTCAGAACCCCAATACTCGGTACCACCGAGCATGCTGAGCTATACCGTGACCAAATGCTTATCAAGGGTGTAGATGAGAGCGCCATGTGTAGGATGTTTACACACACACTCACGGGCCCCGCGAAGTCATGGTTTCGCTCTTTGAAAGCGGGTAGCATATCTTCCCTACACCAATTGCTATCAGAGTTTACTAAAGAGTTTTCCTACGCCTCCACTCAAGACAGGGTAGCCTCCAAACTTGCCTTTATCAAGCAAGGGGAAGCCGAGCCTTTGGCGGAGTATATAAGTCGTTTCCACCAAGAGGTGCTGCGAACCGGAGCATTTGGAAACCAATACACATTGACCCATTTTGAGAAAAATTTACGGTTGGGCAAGTTATAGCGTTCTTTTCAAAAGAAGCGCCCACTCTCATATGGGGAAGCCCGTTCCCGGGCGTTGCAACAAGTGGAGATGGACGAAAAATGCCAATTGAAGCTCCAAGAAGATAAGGCCGATGTTACAAAGAATAAGGAGAAGCCCAAGCGGGTAGAGGCCCCAATACCGCGGGTACCCCGAGCACGGAGCCCTCCACGGGCCGCCTGGGACGTGGGTATAACCCTCGGGGTACCTCCAACCTCCGAGATCGCCACCACCGGATCGAGAGCCACCACCGAGGCCTCTGCACGAATCTTACCACCCACCGAATCGATCCCCAGCATCTTCTACCATATTCGGGATAAGCGCCTCCTCCGTCCTCCTAAGCCAATGAAGAAGTAACGTAGCCAAGTATTGTGAGTTCCATGAGGATTTTGGCCACAACACAGTGCTTCACCTTTGCGAGAGGAAATTGAGTCTTTGATTCTCACCTCAAAGAATTTTTGGCATGAGAAAAGCTCGAAATCGCGAGCAGGATAAAGGCAAGCGGGTAATGGCGATGAACTAGAGGTACCCCGGACACAAGAAAGTGTGTATGTCGATGATCATGGGCGGACCGACTTTAGCGGCCAATCTAGAGGGCCATCAAAGGCTATGGTAGATCGTTGTCGATAACCACCAATATTGGCAGAAGTCAACCTTAATGAATAGTGGTACACCGGTACCCCACCATCCCCGTCCTATCCTTTTACAGAAAAGATGCGGAGGGCATCTCGTACCCATGATGATGCCTTCGTAATTACGTTGAAGGTTGCCACCGGTAAGGTAGCAAGAACTCTTGTAGATACCAGCTGGACATCATTTTCAAAAGCGCCTTGGATAAACTATTGATTGAGTCGCCAAAGATCACCCCATATGCTACGCCTCTTATCGGGTTCACGGAGATATGGTTACACCAAAAGGCATCATTACACTCCTGCTACACTTGGTAAGGTACCACCGTGTTGTTCACATGATTGATTTTCTTATTGTAGATCACTCACAATATTATATTGGGTAGGCTGTTTTTAGTAGCAACTAAAGCGGTGGTATCCATGCATTACCTCGCCATGAAAGTCCCGGCCGCCCAAGAAGTTATCACCATTAAAGGGGACCAGCAATCGGCTCGTGGATGTTATTCCGTGGCCTCCAAAGTCACTTACCAAATAGCTTACGATTCCCGAATAAGGTGAAAATATGCTATGCCTTGCAATTTGGATTCAAGGCTTCAAACAACGAAGCCGAATACGAGGCCATCATAGCAGGGTTGAGGATGTCGAAGGCTTTGGGAGCAAAAAGGGTACACATCAAGAGTGACTCCCAGTTGGTGGTAAGCCAAATTACCGCACAATATCAAGCGAAAGAGGAAAACATGAAAGGGTACCTCGGGAAAACCAGAGAGTTGATGTCCCAATTTTGTGAGGTTAAAGTGGAAAGGGTACCCCGACTGGAGAATAGCGAAGCCGACACCCTGGCGAAAATGGCATCCCTTGGGGTAGCCCAATCATCTGGCCCCATCACAACAGAACACATACCTGCACCCAGTGTTGGTCTCCCAGAGCCATTGGAAGTAGGATCGCTGTCCAACGAGGTGCTTTGGATGGAGCCTATCATAAGGTACCTCAAGGACGGAGACCTTCCCTCAGATAAGAGTGAAGCAAGAAGATTAAAGTACAAAGCCGCGCGGTATTGCCTGATCCAGGGTACCCTATACAGAAGAGGGTTCACTCTTCCTTACCTTAGATGCTTGGGAAGCGACGAGGCCAAGTATGTCATGAGGGAGATACATGAGGGGATTTGTGGCAATCACTATGGAGCACAATCACTGGCGCAAAAAGCTCTCCGTCAGGGGTACTACTGGCCAACCATGCGGGAGGATGCCAAGAATATGGTACCCCATCTACCCCCAGAGAAGCTAACAGTTATATCTTCCCCTTGGCCCTTCGCTATGTGGGGAGTGGACCTCATTGGCCCGTTACCTACCGGGAAGGGGCAAGCGAAATACGCAATTGTGGCGGTAGATTATTTTACAAAATGGGCGGAAGCGGAGCCATTAACAAGCATCACAGAAAGGAAAACCACGGAATTCATTTGGAAGAACCTCATTTGCAGATTTGGGATCCCATATGCAATTGTCAGTGATAACGGCAAGCAATTCGATAATGAAAGATTTCGAAGCTTTTGTTCGGAGTTGGGGATAGCCAACCGATTTGCTACACCTGCCCATCCCCAATCCAATGGGCAAGTCGAAGCCGTTAACAAGATTATCAAAGGTATCCTTAAGAAGAAGCTAGAAGAAAGAAAAGGAGCATGGGTAGACGAGCTACCTGGGGTACTGTGGGCGTACCGGACTACTCAAAACACCTCCACCAGGGAGACTCCGTTTTCCCTCGCATTCGGTGTTGATGCAGTGATTCCAGCGGAAATCGGGGTACCCTCTCACAGGGTTGAATACTTTGACGAGACCAAGAACACCTCCTTGGTTGCTTCAAACCTTGATTTGGTGGCTGAAAAAAGGGATAGAGCGGAACTGAGGACAACCATATATCAGCATCACATTTCGGGTCTATATGAAAAAAGGGTACGCCCTCGATCTTTCAAGAAAGGAGACTTGGTCTTGAGAAGGGTAACTCAGAACACTAGGGTACCCTGCGAAGGTGCTTTTGGGGTAAATTGGGAAGGATCTTACCGCATCGACAAACCCGTTGGGACAGGTGCATACAGGCTACTCCACATGGATGGCACAATTGCGAGGCACCCCTGGAACGCTGCAATGCTACGGAAATATTACTAAAGGACAGTGTCTCAACCTTTAGTCTTTTGCTGTTATTTGCTTTCTTTAATGTTTTTGTGTGGTAGGCCAAATGGGGTATCCCAAATGTCCTATGTTGGTCAGTCGCAACTTTGGAGTTTCTTTAATTTTCAAATGAAAAGAATAGGAGGCCTTGCGGTCTCCCATTCTCCTCAGGGTAACAAAGTTAAGTCATGTATTGATCAACGCTTTCGTTATCTATAAATGCATTTTCTTTCTCAATAAATATGATGTGGGTTCTTTCTTTATTTTTCGCCACTTCGATCTTAGAATGCAGATTACATTCATTTATCGCCATTAATATACCCTCGCATCTGGTTATATGCAATTCTCGCCATACGCTTGTCAGTTATGACTAACCTATCACAGACCGGTACTGATATGCCTAGATCGTGACGATCTGTGTAAAGCCAAGATGGACAATGGAGTGAACAGCCCAGGGGTAGCCTTTCTGCGGAAGCATGACAAAGCTACCTAGACAAAGAGAGGGAGGGTCAAAGAGGACCCGAGGGTGAAGAAAAACCGGCATACCCTAGCGGCACGAAGTTCGGCTTAGGTATGAGAACACCTACACCTCCGTCCTCGTACTTTTGCAAAGTATGGGGTAAGCTATTCAAAAATTCGGAGAGCATTTCGAAAGAATAAGAAATTGATTGGTTGGACCAATTGCGCACTTTCAATTTTTGATCGAGATGTCGCGACGATGTTTTGATTACCTATTTGTGGGAAATCCGCCATGGTTGCCGAGGAGGGCATGCACCAAATTCGCCGCTCAGTGTAAACCAGCAGGCGCCTGATGTTGAATACTTGTTAAGGTACCAGGGGTACCCCATTTTAAAAAAAAAATGATGAAATGAGAGGTACCCTAGGAATTTGCAAGATAACAGTTTAGCCAAGCATTCATTTGCAGAATAATGCAAAGTACAAGAGGACTAGATGGTATGGTATCATAACAAAAGAGAAGTCTCAATAAAACAAAATATCCCGAGAAACCAAAAAGAAATAAACAAGGTCTAAATAGCAAAATATGGATAGATCCGACAAACAAGAGCACAGTGAGAAGGCTACACCGAGGGGGGAACGCGATCCCCGACATCCGTCTCTAGAGGGCGATCGGCAGAAGACTCCGAGGTACCCGGAATATGAGCCGCCGAAATAGGGGCATCCGAGGCGGGCAACGACTGAAGCTGATGGGGTACCCCAGGCGACCCAGAAGGGGTACCCGACCGTGCCTGGGAAGACTTCTTCCGCTCCGCAATTGTCTTCAGAATGGCAGCCTTGTTGACAAATTTCTGCACGCGGGGTACCTCCAACGCCGGATCCACACTCCACACCTCCGTCATGATGAGTGAGAATGCATCCTCCGCCATCGTCTTTTGCCGAGATAGCAGATCCCCGTTGGTGGCCCTCAACTCCTCACAATCCTTCTCCACCCTAGCTTTCTCTCCCGATAGGCCAGCAATGCGTTCTTGCAGAGTTTTAACTTCTCGAGCGAGCTGATCCTCACGAGATTGACGGCTTTGAAGCTCACTCCTTAACTTGTCGACCTCTGACTGTGCGGCAACAAGGGAGTCGAGATCCGGAAGGCAGTGGCTAAGGAGAAAGGATGCCTGCGGGTCATGCAAGACATGTTAAATATATGTGTATGGCGAAAAGATCAAATAAGTAAAAAGAAAATGATGAAGAGTACACCCGGGGTACCCCAAGAAAGCTTACCTCTTGGGTAGCCCTAAGTGCTTGACCGTAACGCTGGCTCAAGCTCATCTTGTCAATCTCTTCAGCAACCTCGGAGGTAACATTTTCAGAGTAGTAAAAGTGGCGAGCCAAGTGCGAAACCTCCTTGTTAGTCTAAGTCACCCTCACGTAACTCATCGGGGAAAGTAGAAACCAGCCCGAATTTTCTCTTCTTCGAGCGAGGGGTACCCTTCGACCCGCTGTGGGAGGTACCCTGAGATTTCCCCTTTGGACCGGGAGCTCGAGGAGGTCGGGAGCCTTTCGGGGGTACCGCCGAATCCTGAGATCCGGAAGCACCGCCCACTACCGCTTGGAAGAAGGCGTCAAAAGCGTCACCCGTCGATTCCATGACTGCACCCAATGCACAAAAGTTATGTTAGCTGGACAAGTACTAAGTACTGCAAAAGTAAAAATAGGAAATGGAAAGCGGGGAAGCGAAACGAGGAATGCAATAATAATGGGGTACCCCAGTCCCATAAGTAATAATAGGATACCCCCCGACACCCAAATCATACATGAGTCACCCCCAGGAGCAGGTGTAGGACTTCGGTCAATCAGCCCCGCTCTCCATAATCGGCTCTCCTCCAGCACATCACTACCCCTCTGTGCACCTCGAAGCCTGTCCATAAACTTCTTCACCTCTCTCCCCACAGACGGCGCCAATTGTTTTCAGCTGATTTTGGGGTAAGAAAAGCCAAACCAGTCTAGAACAATAAATTTATATTTTTGGGGGAGATGAGGTACCTCACTGGTTTGTTGTGTGCGGTGTGATGTATCTGAAATTCGGGGGAGGTGAGAAGGAGAGAGAGAGTGGTAACAATGGTGGAAGGTCAGAAACAAGAGAGGTGTCCTTCCAAAATGAGCTTCACGCCTGCAAAACAGTGAAATGGAGGTTAGAGGTGAAGCCGGGGTGCCCCGGCGTTCACACTCCGACGCTCAAGTTAGCAAACTCAAGCTTTTATGGTAAAGAGAGCCAAATTAGGGTTTAAGGTTGAAGAAAACCTCTATTTTCGGAGTGTGAGTGTTAATGGTGAGTGAGAACATGATGGAGAATGAAACCTAGGCACCTTTATATATGGAGTACCTCAGCTGCCACGTGGCGTACCCTTTTTGGCTAACGTCCTTTTACCTCTTTATAATTGTTTTTGGGCCGTTATTTGCATGTTCGCGGCGTATCTCATCTTTTGGAAACGTGGCGCAGAGTGGTCAGTGCACTCGGGTAGGCGGCTAGGGACCACCGTCTGTCCTTTACTTTTGGCAGAGGTAGCAGGCGGCTGTCCCTCCTTTTAGCACGTCGCTTTTGATTCCTAATTCTGACAAAATCAAATGATATCTTTTAGGAGGCGGAGACGTTTCTCATGGCGGGTATTTTCGGTGGATTCTCTTGCATCCGCTTACCTTGAATTACATGGGGTACCCCCTATCTGTATGGGGTATCTCTATTTGTGTGGGATACCTCAATTGTGCAGGTAGCTATTTATACGGGTCATGCCGCACCTCGGATTATGCACCTCCGATTGGATATCATTCCAGGTGACACGTGGCGCCTATTACCTTTCCTATCTTTCCTCAAACACATATTAACCGAGTTTTAACAAATGGTGGGAAAATGCTAACATTTTAAACGCGTTTGGTGGTAAATTGATGGTTTTTACTGAAATGCTGATGATGTCGAATACGCTTTGGGAAAATGATAATATCCCTAAATATAAATATAGGAAGGCTATAATAAAAAATTTATAAAGGAAGCGGATCAAATATAAAATTTTCAATGAAATAAGCTAAATTTCCACTTTGAGTGTCGGTTACTATAGCTTATAACGGTGTGAGATTTGAACTCAATTCACATAGATTGGGAGAAATTTTGATTGCCATTAGGCTGAAAATAAAAGTAAAAACTAACTTTCAGTCAAGACTCTTTTCTTCTCTTCATATTTTTTTGACTCACAACATAGATTCGCCTCTGTTTACTCGACTCAAAGAATTATTTGATTACATAGGACATATTACGCTATTTTTATTTTTGTATTGACTATTATGTTGTATTATTATTATTATTATTTTGATAAAAATTTTACTTGTAAACCACCATTAACTATCATTAACCACATTTCTCTATTGTCATCTGTTGTTTATCGCTACCTAATTAACGAGGACATTTCTAGTACCGCAGGGATATATAGATCCTTTTATGATCTAAGCACATCCAAATTTTAAGGAATATTTTGACGTACAAAAGTATTTTGTTTTATGTATAATCAAAATTTTACTTATTTATCTCATTTTTATTATCAACTTCTAATCATATGATTATATTTGCTCAGACAAATGAGCAGGTCATATGAGAATTTTAGTCTAAGGCAGGATACTACACATGTCATGTAAGCAGCCCGAAAAAAAAAAATCTCTTTGTCGGTTACTTTATACTGACGTTTGGTAGCTAGAAAAAGTTAAATTGAAGTTTTAGCCTTCCACACGTTATCGTCAAGTATTGGAGCACCACCACTATCATTCTTCAAAGAACCTGAGGTCCTCAATATAATAAGTAGCATCATGGTACTCGTATCCTCTCTGCACTCATATGAGACGAATCCTTGAGCTTCTATCTCATTTGTCCGAGAATCGTTCGCCAAAAAAATGGTGGCCAAATCTTGTTTTAGTAAAATATGACGCCAGTATGTTGATGCATTGCCACTGCCACTGCCGCTGCGTAGAGCTGCCATCGATCTGCCAAATTATAATGGCAGAGCACCACCAAACGTCTACGATGACATTTTGTTTTGGCCAAAACCTTAGTGGCAGTTTTTCAACAACCAGATCATATGAAAGACATAAAAGCATCATTGCGTAGATTTGGTCAAAATGACTCCATTGATATTATCATATCTGATATCAACGAAGAATAGTTTCCAGCAGCTCATAGCGGCCGGTTAAATAGTTCATATAAATGATTATAATTTATTTAATATGGTTAATGGAGTAATTATGAATGTACTAAATAAACATATTAATTAATTATATTTAGGGTGAGGCTATTTGAACCCACCAATTTATTCACTAAACTTATTTACTAAATAAATCCACTCTTAAGTTTTGAAATTTTAAATTTTACTCAACAAACCTACCGAAACGTCTAATATATCTTTATTAAACCTAATTATTATAATAATATAATTTTGCTCATTAAACCCATTGAATTCATTTAAAATTAATAAATGATTATATTTATTAAATTGAAAATTAAAAGATTATACAGAACATAAACAATACTCTCAAGTATATATTTTGGAGCAAAAATTCCAAAGTGCAGTAAGCAAAGCCGCTGGAGCAGTTAATAATGGTAAAAGTCAGAGCCCTAGTAATGTGGTACCACTACTTGAGTTTCGGAAAGAAGTGATAATTATATCTTTGGTATTTTTAGAAATAAAATACAATATCCAGTATTTCAATATGAAAAGTCTCCGATATTTCCTTCAACTGATTCTTCCTTTATCGTCTTCCACTACATGAAGGTTTAATTTTCATGAAAAAGCCAAGGGGAATCAATAAAGAATATCAATTTAGGGTTTAGGAAAAATAACATAAAGTTGAATATAAAATGGATTCAAAGAGTAAATTTTATTTTTAAAACTACATTTTAATGTCTAAAATTAAAATTTATTTTAGGGATATTTTAATAATTACAATTTATTTTTAAAAGTGAGTTTAATTACAAATCAAACACCATTGATTTTAAATGTAATATGATGGACACATTATTTTGTATTTTATACTTAAGATAAGGGAAATAATTCTAAATTTAGAAAAGACACATGGTAATAAACTCTTGTATTTCCCTAATCTATTCTTCCAAGCCGAAATTAGATGAAACTTGGATATTTATTACCTGGATGATGTTCCAGATTTATTTACATACTCAAACAAACACAAAATGGGGAGGTGTAAATTTCGTAATTGTGGCTTCTATGGACTTTCTTATAATTTGGATATGCTATTTCAGAGTCAATCTATTATGATAGAGTTACATAATTATGGTTCATTAAATTAACATCTAAATCAAATTGAAGGCTTGATGAATACAAACATAGGACAGCATGGAGATCGAAAAAAAAAACTTAGTTTTAGTGTAAGATGCCGAGAACCTTTTGAATTGCCAAACTGCTTGAATCAAATTGTTCTTGCAAATGCCTTTTGGCGATTGGTCACAATTTAATTTAAATTATTTTACTTATTTCTTATTTAACTTACACTTAAGAGAAGAAGAAAAAGGTTTATATGTACATTGGATATCAAACTCCTTTTAAGATCATGAGATTTCTTTTTAATTTTTTCCGTTCACGAAAAACTATCTAAAAAAAAAATTGATATAATAGCTTTGGCCTTGTTCACTAATAGTTAGAGAGCAAAATCGGATGAATACCAATACCTATTGCGGGTAGAAAAATCGAGATGGAAACAAATAAGTAAATAACTCCTATGCGATGCCTTTCATTTTTCCTCTGCCCCTTTTTCTAGATAATGCCTACTATATAATAAAACAGAGTATGTTCCATATTTGGTGCTATGCTGCCTGTTTTATCGAATCCAAGTTTGCATCTCATTTAACACACACACACAAGTGTGTCGCTGTTAGTGGCACAGTTAGGTTTTGGTTCAAGGGGGCCATAAAAGAGAAAACATAAATTAAAGAGGCTAGAACATAAAATCTGTAAACTTGAGGGAGGTAGGCGCTAAAATGGACAAATCATAAACAAAAATTGTTGATAGTAAAATATATTAAAAAATTATGAGTTAAACTTACTTTAAAATAACCTTAGACGCCAAACATGACTAATAGACTTAAGTCAAAAAAAAGAAGAAGAAATTAAAAAAGATAAAATTGATTAATTGAATAATTGTCCAATTTTTTATTTTTAAAAATTTAAAAATAATTTTATTTATTGTAATTATTATTTTTTTAAAGTGAGGTGGATGATACTAGGGATCCCAATTATAATCTTAGCACTTAAGTCATAATTGATATGACAACTTATCCGTAATGATTATTTCAATTAAATACGAATATGTATAATGGAGAGAATAATTATAATTCATGAAAATAAAAAAATATATTAATAAGGACATGATATCACAATTACAGATAATTGAATTGCCACATTTTTTGACAATAATACTCAAATGTTGAGATAATAGTTAAAACTTCTAGCATCATTGTTATAAAATTGAGAGGCAAGTGTCACCAGTCAAAAATAAAAAGTACAAATAAAAGGCTAATATTTTAAATAAGTCCTCTATTTTTCATGATGATGATGATGATGATGATGATGATGATGATGATGATGATGATTATTATTATTATTATTATTATTATTATTATTATTATTATTATTATTTGGCTTGGGGCAAGGATCATTAATGATGTATAATTGAGTCAATTAATACGTTAAATATGAAAATTTAAATAAGTGATATACTAACATATAACGTGTAAAACAAATCTGCTTTGCCTTGTATAAATATAATGTATGTGAATTAACTTTAAAAGATTTTTATATTTTTGTCAATTGTTTTAAATATGTTCAGTGTTTCTACTTATAGCAAGTAAATTAAAAGGCCAACAAAATTAGGTCCGTTTAATAAACAGTTGTATTCGTATTTTGATTTCTAATACAATTAATTGGACAAATCATACTCATATCCACCATTTTTTTTTAATATTTGGGTTTGTACTCTTGTTTTGATATAAGGCACAAAGACAAATGCAATAACATTAATTACAGCCTGTAATTACATCTCAATGAGTGTATTAGAATTTTGTTGTTTTTTTTTTTTTTGATTACGTTTACCAATATATTGACAGTTGAAATTTAGGCCGAGTGGCTAGAATTTTGTTGTTGATTTGTTCCATTTGGAATTAAGTCAGTCATGAAATGTTGGTCCCATCAATCACCATGTGCACATGCATTTCTTAAGACGAGGGTTGCTTCAAACTTGGTTTGAAGTAACTACTCTTAGCAGTTAGCACATGACCCGTTATTTCATTTCATTTTATTTTATTTTCCTTTTACTTAATCATAGTTAGATTGGGAAAAAAAAACAAAAAAGAAAAAAACTTTATACAAGACTCAATTAAAATTGTTAGAACAGACACGCCTTTATCGCTACATAACCTGAGTAGACTAGGAAAACATGTTTAAAACAAATAATATTAATATGACTCAAAGAAGTTAACATAAAAAATACTAATAAATTGAGCGGTTGTTTGTTGAACATCTGAAATTTAAAATTTTATTAATTTCATATTTTTTCTAAAATTTTCTTGTTTATGTTTTGTAACTTATGTTTAATTTTTTGACATTTACATATGAATAAAAAAAATAAACTTTGTAATTTTTATTTGAATGAAAATATTTACATATGAATAGAAAAAATAAACTTTGTAATTTTTATTTGAATGAAAATGTGTCTGAATGAGAAACAAATATTATATTTCAAAAATATCTCTATAAAATATATTTATTTCATAAACTGTAAAGTCTAGTCTCTCTATTGTTTTGATTTGCAAGAATATAAACATGAAATAAATATATTTAAGATGATTTTTATTTATAAAAATAAATAAGATGGCAAGATGCCACTCATATTTAGATATTAAAAAATTTAATATGTCATTCAGACATTCGCATTCAAATTCATTCAGAGTTCTAAAAAATTTAAACTCATTCAAATTTCAAACGAAAAAATAACTGGTACCTTAATTAACTTAGACAATAGCTCAAATATTTTTTAACACCTCCCTCAATTTTAAGATGGCTACAAAAAGAAATTTTGAGGTTGAAGTCATGCAACTTTCTTGAGAAAACTTGAAATTAGACAGACTTCAAAGTTTAACCTACAGATCATGAAAGGATAACATTTGAAAGTTTAACTTACGAAACCCGAAGGAAAAAACTTGAAAATTAACTCCAGCTCCTTAACTTACGAAACCAAAAGAAAGCGTTTTAATCTACAAAGCATGAAGGGAGAAACTTGAATTGTGGCTGGATCAACCAAAAAGAGAAATGATGGTCCGACGAGAATGCTCGAAGTTAATTTGGAATTCTAAGAGTATATTATATATATAATCTTTTCTTTTTAAAAGAAAGAAAAGAAAATCAACATAATTATTTGATTGAATTTTCAATTAAGAAAAAGGTCCGAGAAGAATATGCTTCATACTTAACGCATAAGGACCACGAGTAAGTTCACAGACACATTGTTTTTCTTTTGAGTTAAACCATACATTTATTTTATTTTTATGCTCTTCTTTTCTTTTCGTTAATAACTTAAAATAAAATAACATATATTAAATGGCTACAATCCATGCTGGATGATTGGAGAGAACATTAGAAAATAAGACCTTTAATCCAATATTTGAGTATCAAATTTCAAGTGACAAAATAAACCAATTATATATGTTCTTTGAAACATTGAATTGAAAGATTTACTAGAAGCAGTAAACTAAAGTCAAAGTAGAGGGCGTGGAAGATAATTGTATTAAAAAAAAATCTAAAAAAAAGCATTCTTTTCAAACATCCTAGGGCATGTGAACTTGCTCATGAAATTGAGTTCAACTTAATAATGTTTATACATGGATGAGGACAACATCTTACCTACTCCTAGAAAATGACATAACCCTTAATTATTGACCACTAAAATCCTATTTGATTTCTTAATCCAACGCTCCACCAACCCTGATTACTCTTTTGTTTTCATGATGAAAGATTACCTACAAATCTAGCTATTATAATCATTGACTCCTCCCCCTCACCCAAACCCAAAAAATCTCATCTACCAAACCCCCTGATCTGGTCCTACGTACAATTGTGCGTTAGAGTAAAGTTTAAATCACACTTCAAAAATGTTAATGAAGTGAACACGAACGCAATCTCGGAGGACCTGGCACCAAATTCATTCATTTTTTAAAATATTTTATTATTATTATTGTTATCATCATCGTCATTGTTTTTATTTTCTTATTTGAAAAGATAAGGTGAAAAAAATCTAAATTCACTTTTATTTCTTACTTTTTTCAAGATATGAAATTAAGTAGTCAGTTAAATAAAATTATTTAACAATAAAATCTTTGTGTTTTAGAAGACTCATCATCATCATAATCATCATTACATATAAATCACAAAATGGAGATAACAAACTACTAACAAAGTTATCTAAATTCTTCAAATTAAAGTAGGAAGTCATTGTAGACCTGCAAGATTAATTAATTCAATAAAATAATAAATAAATGATAATTTTTTCTAATTAATTCATGTACACGTAGAAACTCAAATTCAGGAGATGAGTTTTAGAGTCATTTTTTATCACTTAGAGCTAGACCTTACCTTTGAGATCAATGAGATATATAAACTCATGATGTTTCTAAATTGACATAACAATGACATGGACGTAACATAAAATATTCGAAGTGTTGAAAATAATGAGAAAAATAATAAAAAAAGTGTTGGTGTCGACCAATCAGTTTGCGACCTGTTTTGCCACTTGGCGACAAAACCATTAAACAAACTTTTCTTTTGGCAAGCATTTTAGACTTTTTCAATTGTCAGAAATATTAAAAAAAGGGTAAAAGATGATAGAAAGTTGAATCCCATCTCGTGCACCACCCTCTCTTAGCAGGACATTTTTAATTGCTAGAAATATAAAACAAAAGGAGGGGTTACTATGTTACAGATTCTGTAACATACTGCACCTAATGCATGCACCACAGGTGTCCTGATGAAGAAAAAAGGGCGCAAATACTTTTGTCTGAGAGCGGCCTGTAAGTTACAGATTTTGTAACTTGGCCTGCTCCAACAAAAGGTCAAAAATGACAGAAAGTTGAATCCCATCACATGCGTCACTCTTTCTCTCTCGACACTTCACTGTTAACTAATCCTCACTCACTCCTTTATCCTCACTTTCTCTCCTCCGGTTACCAACATCACGCTTCGCACTTCCTTAACTCTCTCCGGCTACCAAATTTCCTGAAATATGAAAGCGTCGCTCCTTTTAGATTCAGAAGTAGAACCCGAAGCTGGTAATTGTTTGATTATAAAGATTGATTTTTCTTTTGAATATTAATTTCTATTGTATCAATAATAATAAAAATGTACCTGCATTTAACTAAAGTTTTACTATTTTATAGATCAAATGATAACAATCTCTAACACTCCTAGAAGTGATTTACTAGTTTAGATGATAATGATAAATGATAATGATAATTCTGTTTAAATTAGAAATTTTTAGATTTAAATTTTTTAAAAATTAATGGATTAAATTTTTGCTAAATTTTTTTTGTAAAATTTATAATAATTATTCTTACTACAAATGTTAATTATTTTGTAAAAATAAAAAATTTAGAAAATGAGCGTGCAATTAAAGATGTGAAACTGCAAAAATATAAGTCAACTCTTAAGATGTTATTTGGTAGTCATGAGGAAATATGGGTGTTTTACAAAACCTATAGTAAACAAGAAGGGTGTCATGTGAAGACGTTAACTAGGAAGAAAGGGAGTGATGAGATTGTAAAATACGTGACAGTTGCATGTGGCCATAACGACAAGTTGGAAAGTAAATATACTAATGTGTTGAAGCCGAAACCTAATAAAAAAACTAGTTGTGATGCTAGAATTGGAGGTTGTGTAAATGAAAATAGAAAGTGAGTTCTTCGAACTTTGAACCTTCAACACAGTCATGGATTGAGTCTGGACAAAGTTAAGTATTTTCCTTGTAATCGTAGCATTAGTGCAAGTACAAAAACGCATATTGAAATAAATGATTGTGTGATAATTAACATTGTCCAGAATTAATTCTATTATTGTCGAAGCTGGTAGGTATAAAAATGTCTCATTTTAGAAAAAAAGATTGTAGAAATCTTGTTGACAAAGTTAGGCAATTACAACTTGGAGAAAGAGATGCTATGGCAATTCTAAAGTACTTTCAGAAAAATCAAGCAGAATACAAGAGTTCTTTTTTTTTAGCATCGATTTGGATGAGTATGATCGATTAAAGAATGTATTTTGGGCAGATTCAAGGAGTAGGGTAGCTTACAAATATTTTTGAGATGTCATCACAGTTGACACCACATATCTTACCAACAAGTCTGACATGCCATTCGCTCTCTTTGTTGAAGTTAATCATCATGGTCAGTCTATTTTTTTAGGATGCGAATTGATTTCATATGAGGATACGGAGACATTTGCGTGGTTATTTGAGGCGTGACTATCATGCATGTCCTATTCTCCTCCCATTGGTATCATTACAGACCAAGGCAAAACAATGCAAAAGGCAATTGAGAATGTTTTTTTTTCTATGAGTAGGCATCGATGGTATCTGTGGCACATAGTGAAGAAAGTGCCTGAGAAGTTAGGGGCTTCAGAAGAACGTGAAGACATTATTTCTTCGTTGCTTTTTGCTGTTTATGATTCACTTAACCTTGCTGTGTTCGAGAAGGCTTGGCATGACATGAGTACGAAATAAGATTTATGGGATAATGATTGTTTAAATGGTTTATATGATGAGTGGAATCGTTGGGTTGCATACTATTTGAAAGATTATTTTTGGGCAAGAATGTCAACAACTCAGCGAATTAAAAGTATGAATGCATTTTTTTATCGTTTGTTAACTCAAAAACAAATGTGAAGCAGTTTGTAAAATAGTATAAAAATGCGTTGAGAAGGAAAGTTAAATTAGAATGACAAGCAAGTGTTTTAGTAAAAAAAACTCCATGTGTAACAAGTATAAGATGAAGAAGTAAGTTGAAGAGGTGTACACTATTTCTAGGTTTAAAGAATTCCAATAAGAATTAACTACACTGATGTATTGTGATATAATTAATTCTGTGGGATCCGTATGTGAAATTAGTGAATCATATGGTCAAGGTAAGAAAATGAGTTTTGAGGTTGTTTTTGAAGAAGCTAAGTGTGAAGTTAGTTGTATCTGTTCAAAGTTTCAATTTAGAGGGATTCTTTGTAGACATGCCCTTGCTGTGTTAAATTACTTCCTGAAATATACATCTTATCAAAGTGGAGGAAAGATATGAGAAGATTCTATAGTAGGGTGAAAGTTAGTTATGGTATGCAAAGTTTATCCATTTAGTAGGAGAGATATGAGAAAATGTGTACTGATTTCACTGAGGTTATAGACGTGCCTGCTGGTGATGAAAGTAGTTACAAATTTATATTGGATTCGATTGATAAGGCACTGAAAGATCTACCCAAGTGAATTCAGTGTGCAAGTGTGGAAACAACTGTTTCACCAACAACTATAGGTGAAGTAAGTTGTACCAGCAACAATGTTGAACATGTAACCAATGATCCAATAGCAACACGTCATAAAGGCCATGCTCTTTGTTTGAGGAAATAATTTGCAATTTGTAAAAAACTTGCCTAAAAAAAGAAGACTGCATAAAAAAAGGTTTGTTGAAATACATATATGTGTTCTAATTTCATTTGGTCTTTGTTTAATTGTCTATCATAACTTTATCGGATTTACAAGAAGATGCTCCATCGTCTTATAAAGTGCATAATGAAATCTCCACACAATAGAGCAACATAGCCACTCAAATTGAAAATATAACAAAATAAACATAAATATAAAGAACGCACAATTTTTATGTTGTTTGACTTTTGGCCTATGTCCACAAGAGTAAATCATTATCAATCCACTAAATGAGAGGTTACATAAGATTTTATATTATATAAGATGAATAAATAAGCTAGATATTTATTAGAGATGTTTGATGTTGATAAATAAAAAGATGGTGAATAAAAATATATGGGGTGATAACATGGTAGAGAAAATAATGAATGTGGAGAATAGAAAATGACCTCCCAAAAATAGAGAAGTGGGTGATGATCTAAAAGATAGAGAGAAGAGGAGAATGTGAGAGAGAAAGAGAGAGGAGAGAAGAAGAGGTAAGGAGATGAGATGAGAGTGAATGAGAGGTGGCAAAGAGATGATAGCCCCCAATATGGGTGAATAAACCATTTATATAGTGTAAGCTAATTGTAAAGAGAGTTTATAAAAGTTAGAGTTAGAACAATCTTTAAGTTGAAAAGAGATGATGTTTTTAGGGATATGTGTCATTTAGGCGGGAAAGCACAAAAATATACTATGTTTATTTATTTTTTCATAAATATCGTAAAGTATCCAACATTGACCATTGATTTCCAAGCCCATCCAATGTAGTAAATTCTTCCAAATGAAATCTTTATACTACTCCCAATATTGTTCCCATTTTACCTTTGTAATTTAATTATTCATGTATCATTCATTTATTGATCTAAAAATATCATTCTATATTTACCTCAAATAGCATCTTTTGGCTATCCACTTAGTTCTCACTTGCTTTTTGTACTCTCTCCCTAGTGGCAAAGTTGGGAGGCTTTATGGCATTGCACATGTTGGTAAATTCCTTACAAAAAATGAGTATGGTGTCGCACTTTTCGTTCTTTTCTCATGAATTAAGCAATTTTTTTATGAAGAGCTGACAAGTGTGCATCTTTTAATTTTATTGTTTTTCAAAATATAACAAAAAAATTGAATATACTTTTAAAAGAAAGTAATAATTATCATCGAAACCAATAGCTTTTAGTGAAAGTTTAAATAAACATTAAGGTTTCATTTACGTAATAATGCACTTCCTTTAGGTAAAAATATCTTATCAATCCTCTAAGCCGGCTCATACAATACAATAGACTCGCATCAGCCTAAATTGCCATAATATAGAGTACATAAATCTGAGACCAATCTAGCATCTTGTACAACTTTAGCAAGAGGCTTTCCTTTAGCAAGATTACTGCAAACAGATGAGAAAGAATCCAGCCACAACACTAGTCCCAACGGCTAGTATGAAAGAAAATATTTATTCCTTTTATATCTTCAGTATGTACATATAAATAGACACGTACAAATCTTTTAATATATAGGAAAACAATTTAAGTTTTCCAGATTGTTGTATATCATTTTCTTTAATTATGATATCGGAGCCAGCATAGAATTGAAGGTCATTTGAGTTATCCGTTGTTGCGTAGGCTTGGGGTTCTGGTCCATCGTCGTGATCATAGAAAAACTTACAGTCATGAGCAATATGGTTTCGTCTTCCACATATTTGGCAAATAATAATATCATCTAATTCGTTCTTTTTGCAATTGGTGTGCTCAAGAACTCAAGAAACCCCAAATTGCAGCCCAAGATCTTTGAATCAAACCAAATTAGATGCTTATGAAATTGGATCAGGATTAAGTCTAATCAATTTTAATCAAATAGAAATAAAGATGAAAATCAAGAGAAAAGTAATGAAAGAATAGAGAACAAGATGATTTAATGTGGTTCAGCTAATTTGCATTAGCCTACATCCATGGAGGAACAATACGATTAACTTTTATTGATTATCAAGAAGACTTACAGAGCCTTATAGAGCACAACTCATCGATCAAGAAGATTCCAGATGTGATCCCAATTTCTCTCTATATAGCTCACAACCACCATCTCTTTGTTACACTAGAACCAGTTGTTTTCAACAGCTCTGCAACTGTCTTAACGAAGTCCAGAAGCTCACGTTATATGCACGTAAAATAATAGACTTTAATGACCTAGTTTGTGCACTTGTAAGGCTTATGACTTATTAAAGTTAAAATGACATTTCATCAAGTCATTTTAGCAAGTAATTATAAAACCCGTCAAAACACCATTTTCCATGTCGTTCCACTTAGACAACACCAGCTCCAAAACTTGAACACCAAATTTCGTTTTTGATCAGCTCTGATTTGCTTCACTAGACACTAAAAAATTCTCTACCTTGAACAAATCAACCTAACCAGTATCATTCCTTAACCTGTGTATATCAGCAGACACACAGACTAGCTAGGTTCAAGCACTTGAGCTTGGTTGTTGATACCACCTTTGTTAACATATCAGTAGGATTGTTATCTGTATGAATTTTTACCATTCTGACCACCCCTTTTGACAATTCATTTCTAATGAAATGTAGCTTTATGTCTATGTGTTTTGTCTTTTCACGATGTGCTGGATTCTTGCTCAGATAAATGGCGCTTGAACTATCACAGAATACTTCAACAATCTTTTGAATAAATCCCAGTTCTGCCATTAGACCCTTCAACCACAAAGCTTCTTTAACTGCCTTTGTAGCAACAATATACTCAGCTTTTGTTGTTGATAGAGCAACAACATGTTGTAGGCTTGCTTTCCAGTCGATCAAATAGCCACTAAACATATACATGTAGCCTGTTAATGATCTTCTTCTATCTAAGTCTCTAGCAAAATCAACATCAACAAAACCACATATCCCTTTGCCTTTCCCATTTAATCTACCATAAACTAGACCATACTCAAGTGTGCCTTTCAAGTACCTCAATACCCACTTTACAGTTCTCCAATGGTCCTGTCCAGGTGAAACCATATACGTGCTTACAACACTGAGAGCATGTGATACATCCGGCCTAGTTAAGACCATTACATACATCATACACCGTACAATATTAGCACAAGGAATTTTCACTGTCTCATTCTTTTCTTCATCGGACTTTGGACATTATAAGCTAGTAAGCCTAAAATGTGCAGCAAATGGGGTTTTCGCAGGCTTACTATCTGCCATTCCAAAGTTTTCAAGCACCTTTTCCAAGTACTTCCTCTGTGTGAAGAACAAGGCTCCTTTATCCCTGTTCCTCTTAACTTCCATCCCTAGGATTTTCTTGGCCTGTCCCAAATCTTTCATGTCAAACTCAGAATTCAGCAACTGCTTCAGAGCTTTAAATTTTTCCCTAGATTTACAAGCAACCAACATATCATATATATATATATATATATATCTATTTTAACTAGCTTGTAGTACACACAACAGTCAAAATTACATCTCAAGTAGCCATGTGACAATATGAACTCATCAAACCTGAGATACCATTACCTTAGGAACTGTTTTAAAACATACAGTGACCTCTTCAACAAGTAAACATAATCAGGCTTCCTAGGATTAATATACCCTTCAGTTTGAGTCATCAAAATCTCCTCTTGCAGTCTCCCATGTAGAAATGCAATCTTGACATCCAACTGATCAAACTCAATGTCATCACTGTAGTTAATGCCAATAACACCCTTATTGAAGCATGTCTGACCATAGGTGAGAAAACTTCCTTGAAATCCACTCCTTCCCTTTGAGTACATCCCTTAGCTACTAACCTAGCTTAGAATCTATTAGGTTTAGCAGTTGTAAGTCCTTCTTTAACCATGGAAATCCATTTACAACCCACTATTTTTCTGTTATTAGGTTTCTTCACCAGTTCCCAAGTATTGTTTTTGTGAAGTGATGCTATCTCTTTATCCATAGCTTTCTGTCATTCTGATTTATAAGGGCCCTGGATTGCTTCAAAGTAGTTCTTTGGTTCATCTACTTTAACTTCATATGATGCATCAAGTGCATATGCTATTAAATTAACATATCCAAACCTCTGTAAGGGTCTTGTTTGTTTTTTCTTCATGTCCTTAGCTAACTGATAATTCTGAAGCTGAGTTTATTATTTAGGCTGTGTTTGAGTTTCTTTGGATTCTTCCTGATCATTAATACTGTATTTAGAATTTCCATCATCTTTTGATGACTTGTGAATGGTTTGCTACACCTCAAATTGATCATTAGGTCTTTCCTTAACTCCTTATTGACTATCCTCAGCAGGTTTCTTCTTTTCCAATACATCCCCTTCATTGAATATCACATCTCTACTAATGATACATCTTGGTGGATTAAGATCAGTACACCACATTTTATAACCCTTAACTCCTTCTGGGTACCTAATAAATTGTCCTGTAAGAGCTCTAGATGCCAATTTACCTTGACTAATATGTGCATATGGAAGGCAACCAAATACCCTTAAACTATTATAGCTTGCTGGTTTACCATGCCATAGTTCAAATGGGGTTTTATAATCCAGAGCAACAGAAGGACTGAGATTCAATAAGTAACATGTAGTTAGAAGAGTTTCTACCCACAAACTCTTAGGGAGTTGTGATTGAACCAATATACATCTAACTTTATCCATCAAAGTTCTATTCATTCTCTCTACTAACCCATTTTGCTGAGGTGTCAGCCTCATTGTTTTATGCATTGCTATGCCTTCATTTGTATAGTAGCTGTCAAATTGTTGATTACAAAACTCAAGACTATTATCATTCCTGAGTTTCTTTACCTTTATTCCAATCTGATTCTCAACCAACAACTTCCATTCTTTGAAGTTTTCAAACACCTGGTCCTTGTGCTTCAACACATAAACCTAAACTCTCCTTGAGAAGTCATCTATTATTGACAGAAAATAACTATTACCACCTAGTGAAACTGTTTGAGCAAGTCCTCAAAGACCTAAGTGTAGGTAGTCTAATATTCCACTGGTAGTGTGAGAGGAACTTTTAAAACTATTCCTAGTTGACTTTCTTAAAACACAATCTTCACAGAAATTCAGGTATGAGATCTTCTCATCTCCAAGTAACCCCTGTTTCTGCAACTCAATTAAACCCTTAACACTCATATGCCCAAGTCTCAAGTGCCAAAGTTTAGTTTTATCTTTTTCAGACCCAACAGAGACATTAAACAAACCTGTAATAGCTTCCTCATCCAAGACATATACTCCATTCCTCTTAGTACCTTTCATTACAATTCTAGATCATCAGTAATCATCAGCCTTCTAGATTTAAGCTTAATACTAAACCCAATATGATCAATAACTCCAAGAGAAATCAAGTTTCTTTTTCAATCAGGAACATACCTAACTTATCTAAATTCCCAAATGGCCCCATCATGCAGTTTCAGACTCACATTTCCCATACCTATGACTCTACATACTGCATTGTTTCCTATCATTATCTTCCTTCAATCAATTTCTTGATATTCAGAAAGATAATTCTTGTAAGGAAACATATGAAAGGTACATTATGAGTCAAGAATCCATTTACCTCTCTGTATGTCTTTAGTGGCCACACAGACTCCTGTTGACTCATATCTTTCTTCTTCAATTGTTGTTGTATCACCATGCTGACCCTTCTTCTTGTTCTTCTTCTCAGGGCAATCCTTTTTAAAATGCCCCTCTTTATGACACTAAAAACACCTCAAATTTTAAGGCTTTGTCTTGTTCTTTTCTGATTTCTGTTTCTTTTTTCCATCACTCTTGTTGGTTTTGCCCTTTACAAACAAACCTTCACTATTTTCCATACCCCCTGACTTTTGCTGCAACCCCCTTGTATTTCAGGTTACTTTAACTTCATCTAAAGACAAAGTTTGTCTACCATACATGAGGGCATATACAAATTTGGAGTGTGATTGTGGCAATAAACTTATTAGAAGCAAGGCTTTACCTTCATCATCCAACCCTTCATCTATCATCTCTAAGGTATCACAAACTTTATTGAACTCATCAATGTGATCATCAAGAGAGGATCCCTCAGCCATTTTTAAGGTAAACATCCTCTTCTTGATATACAATCTATTTGCTAGAAACTTTGTCATGTATAATTTTTCAAGCTTTGCCCATAGCTCATCAACTGTTTTCTCATTAGCAACCTCTCTTATAACAAAGTCACCAAGACTCAAGATAATGGTGCTTCTGGCTTTCTTGTTGATCTTAGCAGCTGGCGCAGGTGTTTTTGATAATGAAGCCTTTTTTTCCTTCTTTCTTAGTAACAGGTTCAATTGCATCTCTTAGCCCTTGTGTTATCAATAGGGCTTCCATTTTCACCTTCCACATATTAAAGACATTCTTCCCATTAAAATTTTCCAGATCAATTTTCGTTGTTGCCATACTTGGATCTAATTTTCAAGACTAGGGTCTGATACCAATTGTTGCAATTGGTGTGCTCAAGAACTCCAGCAACCCCAAATTGCAGCCCAAGGTCTTTGAATCAAACCAAACAAGATGCTTACAAAATTAGATCAGGATTAAGTATAATCAACTTTAATCAAACAGAAACAAAGATGAAAATCAAGAGAAAAGTAATGAAAGTATAGAGAACAAGATGATTTAACGTGGTTCAGCTGATTTGTATCAGCCTACATCCACGGAGGAACAATACGATCAACTTTTATTGATTATCAAGAAGAATTATAGAGCTTTACAGAGTACAACTCACCAATCAAGAAAATTCCAGACGTGATCCCAATTTCTCTCTATATAGCTCATAGCCACCCTCTGTTTGTCACACCAAAACCAGTTGTTTTCAACAACTCTGCAACTGACTTAATGAAGCCCAAAAGCTCAAGTGATATGCATGTAAAATAACAGACTTTAACGACTTGGTTTCTACACGTGTAAGGCTTGTGACTTATTAAAACAGAAACGGCATTTCATCAGGTCATTTTAGCGAGTAATTATAAAACCCGTCAAAATGTCATTTTCCATGTTGTTTCGCTTAGACAACACCAGCTCCAAAGAACACCAAATTTCGTTTTTTATCAGCTCTGATTTGCTTCACTAGACACTCAACGGTTCTTTTTTTTGCCATTGTTACGATTTTGCCTTTGTGGATTCTGCTGTTAGGGACGGTTGTTGTTGCTGTTACTTCGATTTTGCTGATTGTTATTAGAATTATAATTTTGTCTATCACCGTGAAATTGGGAACCTCTGCCACGACCACCTCTTGATTTCTGCCTTTACCCCGCTGTCCAAAAAAGGCTTGATCTTGGTTAGCCTTTGCTTCTTTTTCAACGATGACATTTCGTTTATATTTGTGAAGGGCATTGACGATCTGCCTAAGTGTTTGATATGGCAGCTTAGTCAACATGGCAGTTTTGAAATCTCCATACTTGGGTCCTAGAGCACGAGCAATCCAAAAAACTTTATCGATCGTCATTTCTGATTGGTTTACCAATTGCAGCCAATTTGTCACTTAAGCCTTTGAATTTTTTTAGAAATTCATCCAGTTTGGATGTTCCCTTTTTCAAGGAAAATAGACTATCTTTTAGCCATGATTCTAGCTCTCGTGCTGTTGGCAGCATGTTTTCCTCTAAGATTAGCCAGATTTCTCGAGTGTTTTGCATTAATCATGCTCAATGCATCCTCGGTCATTACGCTTCGCAGCCATGTAGTCAGAAGTGTGTCGTTGGTTTTCCAAGCGATGAACTCTGGATTAGTTCTCTTTCCAATCCTCTTTGATGAATTTGGAGGGAACTTCAGCATCAGCAACATGATGGTCCAGCCTCAGGCTATAAATCAAAGGTTGAATCTGAGAGCTCCAAAGTAAATAACTTTCAGTTTAATTTAATAGAAACTAAACTCGCACATAGTTTCCAATCTTGCTTGTACCAAGATTGGCGTGAGAAAGTTGTTCTTGGATTTCCTCACACCCCATACGTTCCGACAGAACGGCATGTTGCCGACACATTCATCAAACCTTTGGCCAAACGACAGTTCATCTTCGCCATGTTTGAGGGGGGATGACAAGATTCATGTGACAAGCAAGAATCTACGAGCAAAATAGATTCCCGTCAACCCAAATTGCCGCAACATACAGTACATAAGTTTGAGACCAATTGAGTGTCTTTTACAGCCTTAGCAAGAGGCTTTCCCTTAGCAAGATTATTGCAAACAAATGGGAAAGAATTCAACCACAACATTAGCCCCAACGGCTAGTATGAATAAAATATTTATTCCTTTTATATCTTCATTATGTACATATAAATAGACCTGTACAAATCCTTTAATTAATATATAAGAATACCATTTAAATTTCCTAAATTCTTGTCTCTCGTTTTCTTTAAACAAAATTGTCTCCAAATATATATCCATCAATTAAAGGCATTAACTTCAATTTGCCTACTCCAAATTACCCTAGTATCTATACATAAATGTTGATCATTATTGTGTTATTCTAATATATTTTTGTAGGGAGATTTATCAAATTTTCACCCAAAAATTAGACATGTTAAAATATTTCAAAATTTTAAAAAATTATCAATGGTCCACCCAAGGTTTGCCAATTATATATCAGTAAGCAACTTTGTTGTTAGCAACCATTACATTTTGATGACATCACAGCAGACCAAAAAATGAAAAAAAAAATAGGAAGTAGAAATTCTGATGAAATTTTACGGATAAAATGATCATTTTGTTTGCATTCCCTAGAAGATTCTAACACCAATTTTATATGACAAAATGAAATATTTATGTAATTAGCAAAATTTTGGTGGAACAGTACTGATAATTTTAAAAGGTTTTGATTAGTTCAATAATGGATCTTTGGTGAAAAATTGATAATTTCCCCACTTCTATATCAAGTGTATTGATTGTTTTATTCCGTGGCTGAATTTGATGCAGGTATTGAGCATACCATTTTTCAAGATGGTTATTAGTTTTTGCTATTATCTGCCTCTCAACAGGCAGTAATATCTTTATTAATTGATTGAAATGTTAATTACATGTTGTTGGTGCAGTGGATATGTCATAATTGGAGTGAAGAGGACTGTATGAAAATCTTGAAGATGCTACGAAGCACTTCCACAAAAATGGGGAAGTGATTGTTGCTAAATGCAATTTTCTACTACTCCCAAGCCTTGATTCCAAATAAGTGATCCACATTGACTGCATCATGTTGGCTCATACTACAGGTGGGAGAGATATGACTGAACAAGATTTCAAGATCTGGGTTAAGGCTGCTGGATTTCAATTTTCATGGTTTATAATTAAGTTGTGTGCTCCGCTTTCAGCACTAACATTATGGAGTTCCTTAAAATGCCTTGACTCTTAGGTTTCTTTAATGGATTTGCATTTTAAATTGGGGTCTGCATACAATGGATCCAATGCATCTATGCTGCAGTTAGATTTGACATGTAGCCAATGTGTTCATTACTTTTTGATAATTAACCAGTTATTCGGTTGAAGTGACAACTCTCCCAATACGTATGGTTTTGTTGCAAGTTATGCTTTCAAGTCACAAGTTTGTAAAGGTTCTATTTCCAAGTACATTTGTTTTTGTTGAAATCACAACTCTCCTAGTATGTAAGTTGTTGGTTTCTCCCCCCTCCCCCTTCCAAAGTAATTGGCTTTAAGAGTGAGATGTTACAAAAGATACCAGTTTTCCAAAAGATATTAATTTTTCAAAGGGTAAAAATTTATTTAGTCCTTATATTTTAAAATTAGTATTTATTTAGTTCTTATATTTTTAAAAATGCTTCGAAACATCCCTACCGTTAAAGTATTGATACCTTTACTGTTACTTTTTATTTCTTTTGGCTTAATTTTATAATATTACCCTTTAATAATAATTTTTTTTGTTTGGACATTTATAAAAATAAAATAATTCAATTACCAATTTAACCCTAAAAAATAAAAATTTATATTAATTTTTAATTGTCAAAAATTGTATGCAAACTACCAAGTGTGCAAACGGTGCTTGCAAAAAAATTAATATAATTTATTTTTTTATTTTTTAGGGTAAATTAGTAATTTAATTATTTTCTTTTTATTAATGTTCAAAAAAATTATTATAAAAGGGTAATATTGTAAAAGTAAACTAAAAGAAATGAAAAATAACGGTAGGGATATCAATACTTTAACGGCAGAGATGTTTTGGGGTATTTTTAAAAATACAAAGACTAAATGGACACTAATCTTAAAATACAGTGACTAAATGAGCTTTTACCCTTTTTCAAAGTATGTTTGTTATTGTTTCAAGTAATAAAGGTAATGTCGTAAGTTGATTAAGAATTAAGTTGATTCATTAATACACAAATAATTAATTTTATGTCACAAGTTTAAGGAAGCTAACTAATATAGCAACAAAAACGTGATTAATGTATCAAATATAATAATAATTGAATATTATTATGAAAATATTGTGAATTCAATTATTGATTAAATTTAATTATTTAAAGGCTAATAAATTATTTAATAACTGTTTTCGTAAATCTGTTCCCATATTTTCCAAGTAATAGATACTAAGCAACAACTTACATTGATGATCTTAATTCTTCTTGTTTTTTCCCCCCAAGTGGGACTATAACAAAGTGAGATTTCGTGTTATTTTATTTTATTTCATTTTATTTTTTTTACGCTTCATCCTTATTTAGTCCTTGTTTACCCAACTATTTGTGTGCTTGTCACAATTATATTATCAAATGACCTAATTTCACATTGCACGATTATGTTATATATCTTTTCCACTAAAACTAGTTTTTCACATATTACTCTTTCACAAAACAAGTACACATCAAAAGTTATAAAAGGAGCCAAATTTTCTGAAGTTGTTATTTCATAGAATCAAGATTTATATTTTACGGCACTAGTTAATAAAGAAGCCTTGAGTGCCCAAGTTAGTTTATCTTTTGTATCAACTAAAAGTTATGTGTCACATGTTCACTCTTGCCGCCACCCAAAGCACAACACGTATGTTGTTAATTGGCATACATATCTGCGCACATGAATTTTAAGCTGACCAGCGAAAACAAATCGGATAGAAAATTATAGAATACTCTTCAAATAATTGAAACATAATGTGCATGCCTCGCCGATATCTTATTGTTTTGAAAATTGAAATCACAGCCGGATTATTGCTCCTTTCATTTTACTTATACGAGTGAGGACCTTGCCATTCCAATTTGAACCACTCTGTATTGTTTAATTATTTATTATAAATTTGATGTTGTCCCAAGCTTACTATTTTTTTTTCTCTTTGTTTAATTTCTTTCCTTTTTTTTTTTCACGGTTGGTTAAATTAACACATGCCAGAATAAGACTTGCTAATATTTATGTAACAATTCTACAAATGTGTAAACTAATTACTTTAGCTACTTTTATCGATTTCGCATGAACATCGCAGAAATATTTAACATATTCTCACTACAATATCAACTGGCCGATTCTCTCAATTGCTTGCAATTCCTGAATTCTTCATCTAGCCTCTGATTGTATAAAACTTTAAATCCAGTGGTCAATATTAATTTTTTGATATATTTTATTACATGTGATCTATCAATGGATTTGGTGCATGGTAGTCATAGCCTTGATTGAAATTGATGTGGCTTTCCTATTTATGTATTTCTCCACGTCACCGAATAAAAATTTGCTTTTGTTTACTAAATGTTTATTTTTTAGTGTGTACGTTTATTTTTGTTTTAAGAATACTGATTATTGTTAAAATAAAAAAAGAAGAGAGAGAGAGATTATAACATTTCCTAGGAGAAATTTTTATCTATTTTTTATCCCATTATATTTTTTATAACACTATTACCGCTTGAGATCATAAATTTGCAGATCCTCATTTCCGAACATATTTCTTGAATAAAATTAAATTGTAAAAAAAAGAAAATTTTTGATCTTATAAAAATATTAAAAATATTTAATCTACCTTTTTATTTATAACGAAAAATGTATTAAATAAAAGTAACAAATACTAAAAAATTAAAAATATTTTGCATATCTTAAATGTAAATTTGCCTGTCACATACATTATAACAAATACTTAACTTACAAAGATTGCCATCAACAGTCACTAGATTACAAGCAGAAAAAATAGACATCACAACACTGATAGCTCTAAAACATATAACCAAAATTTCATTGCACACAAAATTAGTGTGGTATTAACAGAAAAATAATAAGATATTTTTTTCTTTTGCTTTTAAGTGGTTTTTTTTTAACTGTCTTTTTCTTTGATAAGTGTAAACTTCAAATACTCAAGAGCAAATGTCATGTCAAAGGAGTTATTTGGCCGATTTTTCCTATAAAGTTTTGACGTCAAGTGCTAATTGGTTACTGTGAAAATAATTGGAGAAAGTGCTAAATATAATTTTATGAAGCAAGAAATCGGCAATCACCACAGAAAAATTACAAGCAATTGTGGTATTCTCACTACAAGAGAATAGGGTATATGTGACCCTATAGTGAACGTAAAAGCGGCGGTTACATGTATTACTAACTTTATTGTGCATGGTTCTTGTGACTCTTATGTGACGACAAGATTGCCGTTACATATGTTACTAACCATGTCAAAAATATTCGCTAAATTTCGATTAAAAAAAATTAGAACCCAAACGCTGGCTTTTTCTGATTTCGAAAACCAAAATTCTAAACCTAACGGGTTGTCAGCTAACAGTGGAAAACGCCAGCGATCTTCTCGCCATCGTATTATCTTTTTCATCTTTTCAAGTAAGCTTATGATTGTGAGTTCCTTTTATTTCTTAGCTTGTATTATAGATATTGATTTTGAGACAGCATAGAAAAAAATGAAAGGATTCTCTAGGAGAACGGGTTGATACGGAAGGCCAACCACACTACTTCGAGAGTAATTAAGCGTTATGGATTTAGATACGCTTCCTCATATTTTTGTTATTAATTCTTGGTGATACAACATGAATAGTCCTGGTTTATAGGTGATGGTTTTCACCAAAAGATTTCTTGTTCTAACAAATAGTCTCAGAGCTTCTTCTTATTGAATAATTGAGAATCAAATTTATTTTCGATTAATGAATGAAGTTTTGATTTTTTTCGAATTTAGTATCATTAAATTTGAGAAAAATTGTGGCTTTTTTTTAGGGGCTAATTGAAAAAACACACATAATGAGTTCGGGTTTCTAAGATTTAAGAAAAACAAAAAAAGTATAACTAGGGTTTTTTTAATTAGTGTTGGTTCAGGACCCTATTTGGTTCAGCCTTGAATTGGTCAACGGTTGATCGGTTAATGTCAATATTGGCCATTGATGTTGATCTTGACCGGTCTTTGACCCAACTTTTTTTTGGTAATTTTCGGTGCAATTTTAAATTCAAATATTGGTACGTTTATACATATTTTAAGATAAATTAATTGAAGCAACATGTCATCAAAATGACCTCTCTTTTGGAAATTAATTTATTTTGGAATATAAAGAATTTTTGTTAACATACATATTTCTATAATATTGACTTTGATGATAACGAACTAGGTTAAAAATGTTAGAGTTATTAAAATTGGTTAAGTTCTTAAAGTCATTTGATGTTTTTCAGCATGTTTAAGAATCCAGACAAAAACGCATAACCAGTAATCTTGAAATGGCAAACTAACTTTATAAAGATAACACTAAGTTATGATTCTGGAAGATGATGGTGAACCGTTTATTAGAAAATGGTTAACCGATAAATTCCGAAGAGCAATTTAACTATAAATGGTGAACCGTTTAGCAAAAATGGATAGTCAATTATTTTTCACAGGTTTCTGGAATTAAATGGAAAACCGACAACTCCAACTAGCGAATCGACTATTCAAAACTCAGCATAATGGTAACTTACACAAAGTCAAGACGGTGATCCGATAGTAGTTAATGACAATCCGATTATTCCCAAAAAGTCAGCAACGACTAGTTTTCAGCTCCAACTATAAAAATGCTCAATCAAATTCAAATAATAATGAATTGTACGATCACCATTGAGCTTATTATTGAGAATTCAATCTTGCTTGAGGTTGAAACTTGTTAATCTTTCATTAAATCACACTTTGAGCTTTCATTTGAGAACATATACATTGTGTGAAGGAAAATTTGTATAATTTTCATTTTTAACATCACATTCAGTAATTGAGAGTGTGGGACACACTTGTGTTAAGAGGTTTGGGGTAACCTTAGACTGTAAATGTTGATTAACACTTTGCAAGTTAATTGTAAAGATTTTGAAGCCATAGGATGTAAGGCTTGGATAGTGAAATACTCAAGTCTGGTGAGCTTAGAGGCATGGACATTTTATTTGATATTTGTATTAAGTTTTGTTTTATTTTCTCCATAATTTTTAGAAACCCAATTCATCCCCTTTTAGGTTGCTTAACTAGTATTTTATTTCATATTAGAGCAAGGTACTCTTGTTAGGACTTAACCATGTAGAGTAAAAGATCTATGGCAACCCAAATTGATTTCTCCTTTAGGGAAGATCGGTCCACTACTAGACCACCATTTTTTGATGGAAATTACTACCCTTATTGGAAAACTAGGATGAGACTTTACATGCAAGCACTAGATTATGAAATTTGAGAAGTTGTTTGTGGTACCAATGAATAAAAATGAAGTAGGGGAAAATATTTCAAAACTTTCATGTGAATGGAATGAATTGGAAAGAGAAAAACTTCCCTTAATTCTAAAGTCATGAATGCTTTATTTTATGCTTTAGATAAAAAGGAATTTCATAGAGCTTAATGATGCTCTAATGTTTATGAAATTTAGAGGAAGTTAGAAATTGTTTATGAAGGAACAAACTAAGTTAAAGAATATAAAATTAGTAGATGCACTAGGTAATACGAATTGTTCCAAATAGAACAAATGAGAGCATGCATTCAATGTTTACTAGATTTACGGATATCCTAAATACATTAGGAGCTCTAGGAAAGACCTTTTCAAATAGTTAGAAAGTAAAGAAAATCATTAGGTCATTGTAAAAAGAATGAAGATCTAAAAGAACTTGCATTGAGGAAGCCAAGGATTTAAATATTTTAACTATTGATGATTTAATTGGCTCACTTATTTCTTATGTAGAGAATTTGGTTGCTGAAAGAGGTGATGAAAATAAAAAGAAAAAGGGTATTGCCCTAAAAGCTTCAAGATCGAAAAGCAACGAAGACAGCAATGGCTATGATTACTAGAAATTTGAGAAGTTTTTCAATAAATCTAGTGAGTGAAAAAGGTTTAAAAACTTCAAAAATCCAAAGGAGAACAAGGAAGCGATCACTTGCTATAAATGTTAGAAACTTGGCCTATAAGATCGGAGTGCCCTCTTTTCAACAAACTCAAGAAAAAAGCCATAGTGGCTACTCGGAATGACAGTGACGAAGAAGATTCACAAGAAGTGTCAAACCTGGCTTTTACAGCAATAGGAGAAGAACTTGATGAGGGAATAAGAAAGAACAAATGGTACTTCGATACTGTATGCTCAAGATATATGACGGGCAATTATCTTAGTTTTCGAGATTTACCAAGATCGAAAATGGAGGAGACATTTTCTTTGGAGATAATTCAAAAAGAAAGATTATTGGTGTTGGTAATGTCGGTAAAGATTCCTCTCTCTTTATTGAAAATCCGTGTTTAGTTGAAAATTTGAAAACACAACTTGCTTAGTATTAGTCAATTGTGTGATGAAGGCTATAAAGTTATTTTTGACAAAACAAAATTTGTTATTGAGAATGTATGCGCTGCAATAATGTATACACTATTGATATAAATTGTGTATCAACTCATGATAAATGTTTTTCTGCATTACATGATGATAGTTGGCTATGGTATAAAAGATTAGGCCATGCAAGGATGAATTTGATTTAAAAAATTTCAAAAAATAATTTAGTTAAAAGGTCTTCCGAAAATTGGTTTTCAAAAAGATAGAGTTTGTGAAGGTTGCTAATTTGAAAAACAAATTAAAACATCTTTCAAAACCACTTTAGCTTCTTTAAATAGATTTATTTAGACCTTCAAGATATGCAAGTCTAAGTGGTAAGTATTATGTATTTGTAATTGTTGATGATTATTCTAGATACACATGGTTATTGTTCTTAACTAATAACGATGATGCCTTTAACTTGTAAAAGGTTCAAAATGAAAAAAGGATATACCATTTCTGGCATTAGAAGCGATCATGGTGGAGAATTTAAAAATCATGCATTTGAAAATTTTTATAATAACTTTGGTATTGAACATCAATTCTCTTCACCAAGGACTCCATAATAAAATGAAGTTGTTAAAAGAAAGAATGGGTTCATTCAAGAAATAGCTATGACTACATTGAATGAAAATGCATTATCAAAATATTGCATGCTATGTTTTGAATCGTGTTTTGATTAGACTCTATTTCAATAAAATTCCTTATGAGCTTTAGAAAGATATAAAACTTAATATTGGTTATTTCAAAGTTTTTAAGTGCAAATGTTTTATATTGAATACTAAAGATAATCTTGGTAAGTTTGATCCAAAATCTAATATTGATATCTTTCTTGGATATTCAAATACAAGCAAAGCTTATAGATTGTATAAAAAAGAACCTTGGTTGTTGAACAATTTATGCATGTTACATTTGATGAGTCTAACCCTTCCTCTACGAAGAAAGTTGTTGTTAATGATGATGCAGATGAAGAGTTACAAACAGAAGATCCTTCAAATGACAAATAAGACAATGCACTATATGAGAATCAAGAGAAGTAACAGGAAGTACAAACTAATATGGATCAAAATTAAGGTAATTCTCAAACACTTCCCAAGATGTGGAGGAATGTTTCTTTCCACCCTAAAGAATTAATCTTACAAGATCCTTCGTGAGGTGTAACCACTAGATCATCATTTAGAAACACTTGTAAGCATGTTGCATTCATATATCAAATTGAACTAAAATTCTTTTTGAATGTGGAAACTGATGAATCCTAAATTATAGTAATGCAAGAAGAGTCAAATCAATTTTAGAGAAATAATGTGTAATTAGTTCCTAAACCAGAATATCAATTTGTTATAGGTACAAAATAGGTGTTTAGGAATAAAATCGATGAATTCGATTTGGTTGTAAGGAATAAAGCTAGATTAGTAGCTCAATTGTACAATCAAGAAGAAGGAATTGATTTTGATGAAACCTTTGTATCCGTCGCTAAATTAGAATCCAGTAAGATGCTCTTAGTATTTGCATGTGAGAAGGATTTTATTTTGTATCAAATGGCTCTTAAAAGTGCTTTCTTGAATGGTTACATTATGGAGGAAGTTTATGTGAAAGAAAAGTTTCTATATCATGTCTATAAGTCGTCAAAAGCATTGTATAGATTAAAATAAGCACTTAGAGCATGATATGATAGACTTAGAAATTTTTTATTGGATAATGATTTTTCAATGGGAAAAGCGGATACTACTTTTTTTGTTAAGCATATGAATCAAGATATACTTGTTGTTCAAATCTATGTTGCTGATATTATATTTGGTTCTACTAATGAGTCTTTGTGCAATGAGTTTTCATCTTGTATGAGTAAAGAATTTGAAATGAACATGATGGGAGAGTTGAAGTACTTCTTTGGACTACAAATAAGACAAAATAAGAAAGAATCTTCATCAATCAAGCAAAATATTTAAGAGATTTACTCAAAAGTTTTGGATTTGAAGATGGAAAGACTAAAAGCACTCCAATGAGCTCAACAATCAAGCTTGATAAGATGAAAAAGATAAAAAAGTTAATGTAAAAACATACCGAGGTATGATCGGATTCTTTCTCTATTTGACTGCTAGTATACTTGTCATTATGTTTAGTGTGTGCTTATATGCAAGATTTCAATCATATCCCAAGGAATCTCATTTACTTGCTGTTAAAATAATTTTTTGTTATTTGAGTGAAACTATAGATTTTAGCCTTTGGTATCCTAAATGGAACTCATATAGATCTAAATTGTTATTCGGATGTCGACTTTGCTAGTTATAAAGTCGATAAGAAGAGTCCTAGTGGAACCTGTCACTTTTTAGGTTACTCACTTGTCTTTTGGTTTAGTAAGAAGCAAAATTCCATTGCACTCTCAACCATCAAATGTGAATATATTACTATCGGTAGTTGTTGTGCACAAGCCATTTGGATGAAACAAACCCTTAGAGACTATAATATTAACTTCATGTCTGACAATATTAGTGCTATAAACTTGTTAAAGAATCCTATTTAACACTCTAGAATCAAGCACAGTGAGATAAGACATTATTTTTTAAGAGATCATATTAAAAAAGAGGACCTTACATTAGAATTTGTATTAACAGAAAACAACTTACAGATATCTTCACAAAACCCCTTAGCAAAGAATAGTTTATTAAAATTAGATATGAGCCTGGGATAATGAAGGTTGCACATTAGCAAAACTCTATATAATATCAAGACTATTTTACTTTTCATGGTATGATATGGCTTAAGAATGTGGTATTGTTGAATTGGTTACTATGTTTGAGTTGTATGCCTCTATCTACATTCATGAATTAGGCATTAAAATAGATTTTGAGACATTTTGGATTAATAAAATGATCTTGGAATGGATCAATTATTGTCCAAAGATTAAAATAGATGCGCAAAATTATAATTAACAGATGACTGTTTCTAGATAAACGTCATTTAGAAACAGAAACTCAAGAAATAAAACTACAAGTTATCAATTAACCTATTAATGACAACAAATCACTAATTAAAAATAGAGAGGTTGTTTGTATTTTCAGATAATTGTTTGGGGTAAATGGAAAACTGTTTTTGCGCTAAAAGGTTTTTGAAAATTAACGATTCATTGATTTCAGAAAACGACTCCCTATTTCATGTTATAAGACATTATTCCTAGGTTTTCTTCTTCATTTTCGATTGCCCCTTCACATTATCTATGTAAACTGCAACACTCAAGCTTTCTTTCTCTAAAATTCTCACTTTTCTTGTGTTTTTCTTGCCAAATTGAAGTGATAGAATCCTTTCTAATCACTCTAGGAATGTTTCTAACCTATCAAAACATCATTTCAAGCCCAAAATCACAAAATCCCAACTTGAAACCTTGACGATACACCGAATGATTTTCTTTAATTTTGGTCTGATTTTCATAATTTTTGGCCAAATTGAGCACCCATATCACCTCCTACACTCTTCATCTTTATTTTAATCGGTTCAAATTACTGCATTTCATCCTTTTAAAAAAATCTTAATTATTGTATATATTTCTATGGTTGAAACCTTAAGGATAAGGACAAGAACAAAAAGAAAACAAGCTGCAAGGAGGAACCCAATCCCTCATAGGGAAGTCTCAGAGTTCGAAAGAGTCTATTTCCCTCTTACTCCCGTGGTTACATAATTCCAAACCTGCTTTACGGGTCATATGGTAATTGACTCTTACTACATGGATTTGGATGATTTTGAGGAGGTGGTTATTTGTAGTAGAAATATAAAAATGATGTTGGAACCTTGGGGAGGAGGCGTTGAGTATTGAGTAGTGGGTTTATCCTAATCTAGTTTGAGTATTTTACTTGAATATGGAAATTTCTGAAATTAGGCTAGATAGGATAGTTACTAATGTATAAGGAGTTCTCATAGAATTTGATGTTGAGGACTTAAACCAAATTCTAGGCATTGCGAATACGAGTTTGAAGATATATACATATAGAAAGACCCTCTCATTTATTGATTTTGTTCATTGACATGCTGTTAGGAACATCCGTAGGCGTAGAGACATTTCCAATGATACATGCTCTCTCCCTTTCTGTGCTCAGCTATTACCTCTGCAAATTCGAATCCTCCACACTATACTATAACATGTTATCACTCCTAGGAAAGGGCATTCAGATAAGGTGACTAGGATGGATATTAGGTTATTAGATTGTATTCTTAAGAGGTGACTTGTTAACCTAGTCTATATAATTCTGAGGCATATGTTGAGTACTCTTGGGGTTAATAACCAGTTGCTTCCTTATGGTAGTATTATTACTAAGATTCTCTAATATTTCCATGTACCCTTTCACGAGTCTGTCTATGTGGAGACCAAGAGGATATGTGAGGAGGCCATAATGGGGATAGGATTTTATAGAAGGAACAGAGAGTGGGTTAAAATGACTTTGTCCAAAACCTGAGGCACCCTTGTAGCCCCAGTGGATGATCGTATGCTTAATGATATTTATCTAGCTGATTAACCACTTGATTTTAGATTAAGAGCTAGACCTCTTGAGCCACATTGAGCTACAACAGCACATGAGGAGGAGCCAGAGGAACATGAGGGGCATGTCATGGATGCTGATGAGGCCCAATTCTTGAGGTGCCTTCAGTTCATGAGGATCTTGTTCAAAAGTTGACTGGTAAGGTTTGATTGCTCTCTGATCAGTGCTAACAGCTTCTCGATGGCTAACAACATATTCTTTCTGCTCTTCACATTCCACCTCCTATCTCACCACATCAGTTTTCGTAGAAGTTACTTATTGGATTATGTTTTTAAATTTCACACAAACATCTCTATGCAACCTTTTATTATTACATGCTGTCTTTATGTGATTGGCATTTTAACTCTATATATTTTGAGACTTATATGATTGGTTTTCATATCTTGAGGACTGTGATGATTTTGTGATGGTGTTTTGATCTTTGGATGATGATTTTGATAATTTAAGACTTTATGTATAAACTTGCTAACAATTATTTTTTAGGAGATGCTTGTTGATAAGGGGAGGTTTTGCCTAATTTTCTTGGCAGCATGGTAACCATTTGATTTCTCACTTTTTTTTCCTTTCCTTTTTACTTCCATGCTTTCTTTTTTATGATGAAGAGAGAGATGGTATTGGTAAGAGAAAAGTACGTATTTTTTGGAGACTGCTTTAAATTTGAAACTTAAAAAATATAAGGGGAGATTACATGTAGGGGAAGCAATTCTAGAAATTGTTTTTGGAAGGTTTGTCATCATCAAAAAAAGGGAGAATGATAATATACATATTTCTATGATAAGGATTTTGATGATAACAAACTAGATTAAAAATCCTAGAGTTATTAAAATTAGTTAAGTCGTATGATGCTTTCGGGCATGTTTAAGAATTTGGAAAAAAATTAATAATCATTAATCTTGAAACAACAAACCAATTTTATAAAGATAACGCTCAGTTCTGATTCTGGAAGATAATGGTGAACTGTTTAGCATCAACCAATAGACGATTATTTCTTACAGGTTTCTGCAATTTAACGGCAAATCGACAACTCCAAACGGTATGCTGACTCTAAGCATATTAGTCTTTGGAATTTAAATGGTAAATTGACAACTCGAAATGGTGAACCAACTATTCAAAATTCAGTATAACAGTAACTTATATAAAGTTAAAACGATGATTTGACAATAGTTAACGACGATCTAATTATCCCAGATAGTCAACAATGGCTAGTTTTCAACTCCAACGATAAAAGGGCTCAATCAAATTCAAATGATAATGAATTGTGCAATTATCATTGAGCTTATTATTGAGTATTCAATCTTACTTGAGCTTGAAACTTGTTAATCTTTCATCAAATCACACTTAAGCTTTCATTTGTAAACACATACATTGTGTGAAGGAAAATTTGTGTAATTTTCATTTTTAACATCACATTAAGTGATTGAGAGTGCTTGAAACACTTAGGTTAAGAGGCTTGGGATAGCCTCAGATTTTAAAGGTTGATTGACACCTTGGAAATCAATTGTAAAGATTTTGAATCCTTTCGGTGTAAGGCTTGGATAGTGAAATCCTTAATCCTGGTGATCTTGGTGGCGTGGGTGAACCACGTAAAAATCTCATGTTTGATTCTCTTTCCATTGTCTCTATACATTTTAATTGTTGTTATTTATTGTTTGCTTAATTTTATTTGATATTTTTAGAAACCCAATTCAACCCCCCTCTTAGGTTGCATGGTTAGTATTTCAATTTTTTTTTTATATATTTTTTGTGAATATTGATTGGTGCAAAAGAATGTCCATATTAAATAGAATTGCACATACCCTTGTGGTAATAAACACATGATGATTTTTCAATTTTACATGTGAGTAATAAATCGGCCCAAATGAAGATTCATTGTTTGACATATTCTTATTATCAATGTTTGATTACTACACTAAGAAATAGCTTATAAGTTAATATTTAGTCTAAAGATGGAATATTAATAGTGTCTGGTATCTTGAGATGGGGTTTACTTTTATTTGAATTTTTTTTTAAAGCTTATATAAGCTTGTTTTATTTGTTCGTTGTTCTCTATTCAGTTATGTCAGCTGCTAATATTACTACCAATACCAATTCTATTCATTTGCTAAATGGCTCTAACTTCAATTCATGTCAAAAGAACCTTTTAATATTTCTCACAGTCATGGATTTCGACCTTGCATTAAGGGTTGATTCTCCTCAACCTCTTATGAATGAAAATACTCTTATTGATAAAAGGGAAATAGAAAGGTAGGAGAGATCAGATCACATTTGTATCATGATCATGAACAGGGCTTTTCCAAAAGTGTTTAAGGGCTCAATGTCTGAAAAGGCAATTACAGCTAAGAAGTTCCTTGCAGAAATTGAATAGAGATTCGTCAAGAACAAAAAGGATAAAATTGAAATGCAATTGGCAAGCCCAATTTCAATGAGGTATGCGGGTAAAGGCAATATTAAGGATTACATAATAGAGATGTCTCTTCTTGCTTCTAGGATAAGAGCACTTAAGTTTGAACTCTCAGAGGACTTGCTAGTGCATTTGGTTTTAATATCGTTACTAACACACTTTAATTGGTTTAAGGTGAGCTATAATTGTTAGAAAGAGACATGGTCTCTGAATGAGCTCATATCACATTGTGTTCAAGAAGAAGATCGGCTGAAGAAAGATAAGGTAGAAAATGTTCACCTATCCTCTACTTCTAAAGGCAAGAACAAGGGTAAATAATAATAATAATAATAATAAATAAATAAAGATAAGGAAACTGCAGATATAACATCTAAAAAAAAACAACAACAGAAATTAGGTGATCTAGAAGGTGTTAGTTGCTTTTTCTGTGGGGCCGAAGGGCACAAGAAGAAGCATTGCACTAATTATCATGCATGGCGTGCCAAGAAAGATACGCTTCTTAATTTGATTTCTTTTGAGGTTAATTTAACTTCAGTACCTGGGCACATATGGTGGATAAATTCAAGTATAACCACTTACATCAGTATGTCGATGTAGGATTGCCTAAATTATCAAAAACCAAATGATAGTGAAAGATACATCTATGTGGGTGATGACAAGAGAGATGAAGTTAAAACAATATGAAAATTTAGATTAGTGTTAAATATTGGATTTTATTTGGATCTTGATAAAACATTTGTTGTTCTGTCTTTTAAATAGAATTTGATTTCTATTTCTTCTTTGGAAAAATCTTACTTTTCTTGTTCATTTGGGAATGGAAATTTCATTTTGTTTCATAGTTCAAACCTGGTTGGTTTCGATTCTTTGTCAGACAATAATAATCTTTATATGATTGATTACTTCATTTAATGAATTCATACAATTAAGTACACAAGGTTTGAAAAGAAAATTAGCTAATGAGAATTCAGTTGTGTTATGGCACATAAGATTGGGTCATATCTACAGACGGAGAATAGAGAAATTTGTGTCAAATGAAATTCTTGACCCCTTGGATTTTACAGATTTTGACATTTGTGTCAACTATATCATGGGCAAGCAAAAGCATATAGGACTTTGGATGTTTTAGAATTCGTACATACAGATATTTGTTGACTATTTTCTATGGCTGCTTCGAGTGGTAAAAAATATTTGATATTCATAGACGATTTTTCTATATACAACTACATATATCTTATTTATAAAAAGGCACAATCTTTGGATATGTTCAAAAATTTTAAGGCTAAAGTTGAGAACCACTTCGGCAAATGAACCAAAAGTGTCAGATCTGACAGTATAGTGAATATTATGGTAGATATGATAGCTTAGGTGAACAATGTCTAGAACTGTTTGCTAAATCCTAGAGAAATGATGTATCATCCTATAATACACGATGCCGAGTTCGCTCACTATGAATGATGTTGCTGAAAGAGAAAACATGACGCTTGAGGATATGGTGATGAGTATAGTTTGTGATTTTACCTTACCAGAACCGCTTTGAAGAGGAGCACTTAAGACTGAAGCATGTAGCCTTAATAAGGTTCTAACTAAAGCGACTGTCAAAACCCTTTATGAGCTTTGGATAAGCATGAAACGTAGTAAAACACTTGCATGTTTGAGGATGTCTGCTTAGACAAGAGCTTATAGGCTTAATGTGAAAAAACTAGACTCAAGGATAGTGACTTGCTATTTTATTGGATACTTGAAATATCTAGGAGGTATAAGTTTTATGATCCCATGACTAAGTCGATTTTCATGTCGGAAAATGATTTATTCTTTGAGGAAGTCGAGTTTTCGAGGGAAGATACAGTTAGGGACTTTGTCTGAAAAAAAGGAATATGTTGATATTCCCATAGGTGTTATTGGCATTTATTATAGTCACATTCCTAACTTTGATTAATGTTGGAGAACCCCCTATACAAGAAGTTGTTCGAGAATAACAAACTTTACCACTTTAAAAACCTATGTCATTAAGGAGATCCAACAGAGAAATGAGAAATGCAGTGCCAGATGGCTACATTGTATTTCTCTTAGAACATGAGGTAAACATTGACGTGATGGAGGATGATTCGATCAATTTCCATCAAACCATGGAAAGTTCTAACTCTTAAAAGTGGATAGATGCTATAAATCAAGAGATGAAGTCCATAAAGGACAATGACGTATCTTGTCAGATTGTTGTAAATAGATATTTAAGGCCAAGAATGATTCAAAAGGCAATGTGGAGAAGTACAAAGCTCGTTTTGTCGAAAAGGCTTTAGACAGAAAGAAGGCACTAATTATAAAGTACTTTCTCTCTAATTTCTTAAAAAAAAACTCTTTTAGCACCATAATGGCATTAGTGGCGTATTTCAATATTGAGTTACATCAGATATATGTGAAGACAACATTCTTCAATAGTGACATTTCTGTGATGATCGATATAGTGCAACTAGAAACTTTCTGTCAAGAGGCCCAAAGAATATAGTTTGTAGCATAAGTTCTATAGTTGTATATATAGATGACATTTGCTTCCCATCAGTGATATAGCTTATTGCACGACACCAAGAGATTTCTTATTAAGACTTTTGAGATGAAACATCTTGGTGACGCCTCTTTTGTATTAGGAATACAGATACATCGGGATCACTCCCAAGATATTTTTAGATTATCATAAAAAAGTTATATGAAAACGGTTCTTATGAGATATGGCGTGAAAGATGGCAAACCAAGTGATACACATGTGGTTAAAAGAGACAGATTTAGTCTCAATTAGTGCTCCAAGAATGATTTTGAGGAAAAAGAAATGCAGAAGATTCCTTATGCGTCAACAGTAGGTAGTCTGATGTTGCTTAGGTTTGTACGCGATCATATATTGCATAAGTTTCTAGAGTGATTGGCAGATATTGAATTAATCTAGGATTAGATCATTGGAAAACAGCCAAATAGGTCATGTATTACTTGTAGAGCACAAAAGACTAGATGCTCACATATCGGAAGTCAGATTAATTAGAGATTATTGGATATACTAACTTTGATTTTATTGGATGCCAAAATAGTATGAAATCCACATACATCTATCTGCTAGCTAGGGGTGCTTTCTCTGGAAAGGGTGCTAAACAATCTTTTATAGCCTCTTCTACATTGGCAGCAAAGTTCACAGCATATTATGAGGCATCCAGTCATGGAACATGGCTATGGAATTTTGTCACAGGGTTGCGTATAGCAGATGGTGTTGATAGGCCACTTAAGTTATTCTGTGACAATAAATCAGCAGCGCTGTATTCCAATAACAATAAGAGCTCAAAGAAGTCGAAGTATACAGATTCAAGTTCCTAGCTGTTAAAGAAAGAGTTTAGAATGGACAATCGTCTATAGAGCATATCAAAACAAACTTCATGATTGCGAATCTGCTTACTAAGGGATTGCCACCCAAGATGTTTCATGAGAACATTGGTCGTATGGGTATTGTGTGATTAAAGGGCATTTAATTTTAGTGAGGTTTTTTTATTTTAGAAGCTCTTATGTTATAGATATTTTCAGTTACTTTGGTTTATGTACATTTAAGGTTATTTTTTACAGAAATAAAGTTTTGGTTTATTCACACTCTAATTTTAGTATGGTTTGAGCATCATGATCCATATCATTCAGTTGTATTGGTATAGTGACCATTGATGGGTCGAGTTATGATAGTTGTAATAAAGGCTGCTTTAATCCTATATTGGTATGATTGATGGACCGGATATGTTATATATACATTTTGATAACGATAGTAATGTTGAACTCATTTGATTATTTTTGCAATGCATAACTATAAGGTTACAAATATAACCCCAGTGAGAGATTGTTTGATTTTTAATCTAACATTATTGGATCCTTAATCGAACATTGGGCTTATATATGAATAATTATGTGTTGCGGACTGTCATATAAGGGTAAGCTCAATTAAAAGTGATCTATTAAGATTTTCGATAATATGAGCTTTAATGTATCTAATAGGGTGTGTGCTTTTTATGTGTAGAGACTTAAGAGTAATTTTTATTTGTATGATGGGCTGAAATAAAAATACCTAAGGACAATAGGAAAAGTTGTCTATATAAATAGTTATTGTCCCTAAGTCCCCTGTATCTTTCTACTCTTTCTGACATTCCATCATGAGAGAGAGAGCATAGAGAAAATTAAGGATTCTCTAAGAGAATGTGTTAATCTGGAAGGCTAACGCACTATTTCAGAGAATATTTAAGCATTATGGATTCAAGTAAGCTTCTATATATTTTTGTTATTAATTCTTAGTGATACAACATGAATAATCCTTGCTTATAGATGATGATTTTCACCAAAAAATTTCTTGTTCTAATATAATTTACCATAGTTTTTTAATTAATGTTTTAGTATCTTAATATTTTTTTTAAACTTATAAAAACAAGAGATGAAATTGATATCAAAAGCTTAGTGAATGCTATGCCAACGCCATCACTATGACCTAGGGGGCTTCAATTTTATAGAGTAATAATTAATAAATTTGTCCTTTTTATTTTATTTTTTCTTTGAGTAAAATGATTCAATCTAACCTGATGATAGTTTAAATTTGCTTTTGTGTTTTCATTTATGTTAGCCAAAAGGGTTACACATAATGTAATTTTAATGATAACAAACATGTGTTTTAAGTTATTTAATAAATATTATATTTCACAAGTTCACTAGTTCTTGAAGGATAATATTTATACAAGTGACAAGTTAAATCAAGTTCAAGACACTCAACGGACAACGACATAATCAAGAATAAAGTTTAGAGCTCAATAGACTAATTATTGCACCAAATTATGGTAAAGCCAGTATGATTTGATTGATGCATGGTTTAACATTTGACAAGCTCAAGATTTTATTTAAATCATTACTTTTCATAAACCAAAAGATTTTATATTTATAAAATAAAGTATTTTGTGGATTTGAGTCATTTGGAATAAAGTGAAAAAGTTTTGTCATCTTTGATTTTATAAGTATTGCTTTGAATTCTTAATTTGGACTTATTTGCAAATATTTGAAACAATTTGGGCCATACTATAATTTATGAAAGTTTGAGAACCTGATGAAAATATCCAAAAGTAGACAGAGAGTTAGCGGCTAACCACCTGAGGGCTAGCGGCTAGCCGCCTAGGGAAAATTTCATATTTTCAAATGTTGGACTAAATTATAAAGTTTTTGAGAACTTTAAAATTTATAAGTATTTTGTTAAAGTTTGAAAAGGACTTCTTTAAAAATATTATTATGTTTTGGGCTATGTCACAATTTCAAAAATTTTTGGGAATAAGAAATATTATTTAGAATTTCTAAAATTGGATATATTTGAAAAGTTTTATGACGTTTTGGGCCATAGTATAATTACCAAATGTTTTGGGTATACATGTAATTTCATGAACAATATTACTGTAATATTACTGTTATAAAGTGGCGAGCTGAATAAATTAAGCGGCTAGCCACTTGGGCTCTGAAATTTACCCATAACGGCTAGTTTTTAGGGTTTTAGCTATAAAAACTCAAATCCAACCTCAATTTTAAGACTCTTGCAAGTATAAACAAGTGTAAACAATATATTTTGAGCTTCCAAATTCGAAAATCATCATTTATTAAATTTTTATTGAGCTATTATTTATATATCCACTCTAAAAGAGAGTTGTTTGTTGTAATTTTCATTTCTCATTAAATTGTGAATGTACAAGTGTGAGAAGCACTTGAGATGAAGAGATTGGGTAGATGATCTCTTGATTGTAAAGGTTTATTGACACCTTAGAAGTCAATTGTAAAAAACTTGAAGTCTTGGGAGGTTTGGATAGTGAAATCCTCAAGCCGGGTGAGCTTGAAGGCGTGGACATAGGCGGGAGTTGCCGAACCATGTAAAAATCATTGTATTTGCTCTCTCTTTCCTTACTCTTTTATTATTGTGCTTTATTAAATTTATTTATTTTTATTTTATTAAGGGAATAGATTGAATTGTTGTGCGAATTGTATTGCATAAGTTTTAAAAATCTCAATTTACCCCCCTCTTGGGTTGCTTAGTTAGTATTTCAATTTATACTACTTTGTTTCAAATTTAAAGTGATAAAATTAATTTTTCTAATAAATGTTCACTTTTTTTCTTCTTAGTTTCATCACATTTTAAAGTTACTTTTAAATTGTAGGTATATTTTTTGTAGATAAGAAATGAAATTATGTTGTAATTAGCAAGTTAAGATAATTATTGATCCTATAGTCATTGGTAGGGGTAGCACTACTACAAAATTGGTCAATAATGACGGTTTTAAATGATATAAGATATGGTTTTAGAACCGTCATCTTAGGACATTAAAAAGAGTACATTTTTTATGATGGTTCAATAACCGTCATTAAATGTATAATTTTAATGACGATTATTTTCCAAAACCGTCATTATTTGTAGTAGTTATGTATATTTTAATAATAATTTTTTCATATAATTGTCATTAACATGTACATTTAATGACAATTATTTAAATAACCGTCATTAAATGTGTGCATTTAATTACGGTTATATAAAATGACTGTCATAAAATGTACTTTTTCATTAATTTTTTATGATGGTTTTTATTAAAAAAAATCAATATTAAATGTGTCATATCAATGATAGTTTATTATAAGAACCGTCATTAAATACGAACACAACATTTAATGATGGTTTTAAAAAAGAGCCATCATTGTTGTTGCTGAACACTACATTTAATGACGATTCTTTTTAAATAACCATCATGTTTGTTGTTGATTACTTAAAAAAAATAAATATGGCAATTTCAAAACAATTTCAAGTCCCTATTTTTATTCAAATTTACCATCAAATTCTTTACATTTTTTTTTCTACAAATTTTTTATATACGAAAAGATAGCTATGCAAAAGGTGTAACAATCATTAAACTTTAACGAAATACCAATTAGCTTTTACATCAAAATTCTCACAACTCTTTAATATCTAGTAATGAATCTATTAGCAACCAAAAAAATTAGCATGTGCGAGTATATCTAATTACTCATCAAGTTTTCAACTACAAATGAATCTCACCATCGTCAGCAATCTACATCATTCTTACAAAGAAAAAAGAGAAATTAAGATAAATTCATATATTATAAGTCATAAATCATTTTAGTGACTTAATTTGTAAAGCAAAACTTTAAAGTACCAAATCACTATTAATTGACAGACTTTTTTCAAATTTATCAACAATGTATTTATGTGGTAACAAGTTGTGTTATACAAGTAGGCTACTTGCATTCAACTTCATCGATCACTTCTTGAGTGTAACTTTCAGTTCTATAAAATAAAAAATATATGTTAATTATGTAGTTTCAAACTACGAAAATAATATTTGATAATAAATGACAATACATTTTCTAAAATAGAGACAATGAAAAAGCTTTTAAGTGCATCATCATTATGACATCCAATACCTATCGAAAATAAAAGAATGAGGGTTCAAGTTAATTTTACAAACTCTTAACCAAAGAATTAAAAACATCCTTGGATATTGCCTTGCAAAAATTGTACTTGATTATTACCAAAGCGCCCCCCGGCCCCCTAACCAAACAAAAAAAAAGAAAAAGAAAAAGGAATGGACAAAAGAGTAGCAAAGACAATGCAATTTTTCTTCATTTTTATGGTTACTATGTAAGCAAATAGCAACAAAAACAAGTAGTCTTATTGTAAAATTTTGATTTTTTTGATTGCATAACAATAACAAAAAGCAACAATAAAACTGCATAACGAAAGGAATGGACATGCCAAAAAGAATCTAAAAATATGAAGTGTAATCTTTACAATTATCCAGCCAAATTATTTGTTTCAAAATCAACAAGTTCAACTCAATGCAGGAAAACCGGAGGTAAAAAGAAAAAAGAAATAGGATACATAAACAATTACCTGGATTTGATACCAAATTATTTTAAGCTAACCAATAAGGCCTATACAAAAAAAGAAAAGAGACAAAATAAATTAAACATAGCAGTATAGCAATTATTACCTCGACTTAAATAAGGTATAGTCTATAGTCTGTATGAGCTAATCGACATTTCCCTTCTAATACAACATGGAATTGGAGCATCTCTAGGAACTTAATATTTAGAAATAAAAAACACAAACATATAGTATCAAAAGTAGAAAGAGAACTAACTTAACGCCGGGGTGGGGGAAATACTTGCTATTAAAACAAGAAAAGAGATCAAAAAGTAAGAAGTATTATTTAAAGAAGGGTAAAAGTCCATTTAGTTCTCGTATTTTAAGATTAATATTTATTTAGTTCTTGTAGTTTTAAAAATATCTAGAAACATTCCTACCGCTAAACTATTGATACCCATACCGTTATTTTTTATTTCTTTTGGCTTACTTTTACAATATTACCCTTTTATAATAATTTTTTGGACATTAATAAAAAGAAAAGAATTAAATTACTAATTTAACCCTAAAAAATAAAAATTACAAAATTTATATTAATTTTTTGCAAGCATCATTTGCACACTTGGTAGTTTGCATACAATTTTTGACAATTAAAAATTAATATTAATTTTTATTTTTAAGGTTAAATTGGTAATTCAATTATTTTTTATTAATGTCCAAACAAAAAATTTATTACAAAAGGGTAATATTGTAAAAATAAGCCCAAAAAAATAACAGTAGGGTATAAATACTTTAACGGTAGGAATGTTTTAAAGTATTGTTAAAAATTCAAAGACTAAATTGATAATAATCTTAAAATACGGGGACTAAATAAACTTTTACCCTTTAAAGAATACATAAAGACCCTTTTCCATGACACCACGTAATAGAGCAGAGATATGCCTATAAATAAACAAGACTACCAATTTGAATTTATAAAAATTATATTCCTTAGAATGAAACTATACCTCAAATTCTAAATCACAGATTATAGGTACAGCTAAAAAAGCAGCTGCAAATCCTAGTAAAAATAGCAAATCTACATCATGACATCACCCAAAAAAAAATTTAGGTGATGTCTAGTTGCAAACTACAGTATGACAACTTTTGGGGTGCTGTCTAGCTGCTGATTTGTAGCTAAACAGCACCACGAAGTTTTTTTTGGATGTTGTCAAGCTATTGATTTGTATCTAAACAACACCTAGAAGTGCACTGGAAATTTGAGGTGCTATTTTAACAGCAAAGCTACAGCATGACAGCGTCTAGCTGCTGCATTTGTGTTAAAACAGTACCTAGAAGTTCCAAAGTGCTGTCTTAACAGCACTGCAACAACGTGAAGCACCCAAAAATTTTCTGGGTCAGCACCTAGAAAACGTTTTGAGTGCTATCTACCTGCTGCATTTGTTAAAAACACATTTTTTTTTCATAACACAATCTATATGACAATTTCACATGAATAACAATAAAATTTTATAAAAACAAAATAAAAAGGTAATGAAAACAATGAAAGGGGTCATGAATAGTCAAGTTTAGAAGCATATTAACAAAGGAGAAGACGCAACTCACAGATTGAGATGGGGAAAGAGAAGAGAAACGGGTCGAGTCAACCCAAACTTCAGCCTGGCCATCGTCCACGATTCTAGCCACCTCACTGGCAACCGAAGGCACCGACCCGATCCCCAAGAGTGCTGGTCACTTCCCTGCAATCATCATCACCGGAAACTGGCCAGAAGCTATCGTACGAAGCCACGATCAGTCGTGGAAATGGCTGCTTTAGATTGGCGTGATTTCACCGAATTTCTAACCACCACTATCTAGGTTTTGTCCCTCACGGCAGTACATTAAAATCCGACCATCATCAGCCACTAGAAGCCACCGTTTTAGCACCGAACGGTTATTAAGGTCTCACGACGGTTAAATCATCATCAGCCACTAGAAGGCACCGTTTTATCGCCGAGCAGCCATTAAGGTCTCACGACTGTGAAATCTCGAATCCGCCACTGTGGCTGTGCGTAAGAGAAGGTGGCAGCAACTGCAACACCAGCGCACCCAAACCGAGGTGACATCGACGGTGATGTGGGAGTGTGTACCATGTGTGCGTATGAAACGTTTTACTCTTTCTCTTTTACGCGATGGGCATAAGAGGAACTAGGTAGGTGTTGCGTTAATTTATTCTTTTTTTTTTTTTGAATACGAGGTATCTTGGGAGACTTTTAAGTTCGTCACCATACTGTGTCCTACTCGAACCGAGGCAAGCCTCGTTTGTTGGTTGCGTTAATTTATTCTAATTTCGCTCTTTTATACACATATCTATTTATACACACACACACACACACACACACACATACATACATACATACATACATACATACATACATACATACATACATAGATATATATATATATATATATATGCTTTTATGCAATACTATGACAGTTTATAATAAATCGTCTTTTAAATTATTAAATAATAAATAAATAAAAGAACTGTTATTATAAAATGTTATCCTTTTAATGACTGTTTTTATACATAACTATTATTAAAAGTAAGATTATATTTTATCTTGACATTTAATGATTGTTATATAATAGAACTGTCATTATAAATATTATATTTTATTAATAGAACTATCATAATAAATGTTTTACTTTAAATAACCATTTTTATACAGAACCATCATTAAAAGTGAGGTTGTATTTTAGTTTGACATCTAATGACTGTTATATAATAGAACCATTATTGTAAATGTTATACTTTTAATGACTTTTTTTTATAGAAACGTTATTAATAATAAGATTGTATTTTAGCTTGACATTTAATGACTATTATAAAATAGAATTGTCATTGTTTTGCATTTTTGTGGATGATGCAGTCATCAAATACTTTTAATGATGATTATTAAAAAAACCATCATAACATATAGGTCATTGTTTTGCATTTTTGTAGTAGTGTAGGCATTAGATCAGATTGGGATTTTGCTTCAAATTCGATCAGATATAATTTGTGCAACCTGATCGAATTTGTTTGGATCAGATCATATCCAGGTTAATCCAAATAATCTAGTCAGATTGTTGCTCCTTAAAAAAAGCAAAAATTATATGAAAAATTGAAAACCTAAATAGCTAAACCTAATTCCTAAATCACAAAACGACCTAGTCGTGCGATCATAAAACAAATGAACCCACGATACACCCATCGGCCACGACCTGACGCACATGGCTACCCACATCACATTTAATTCTAGATTTCATGAATTTTTTAATTCTAGCTTTCATGAATTTTTTGTGAAAATTGTCAAAAAGTCTCAAATCTGAATTCAATCTGAACTTATTCAAAATATTCATCTGATCCAAATTATTTTAGATCGGATTGAATCAGATAGGAGGTTTGGATTTGAATCAAATAGATTTTTTGCCAATTTGAATTATCCCAAATTCGATCGGATTCATCCAAATCCAAAATTGCCTAGCCATAATCACAGACAAGTCTGAAATGCTAGTTATGCAATCCAAGAGGGGTGGGGGTGAATTGGGATTTTAAAAACTTAAGCTAAACTAACCACATAACAATTCAATCTATTGCCTTAATGAAATAAAAAATAATAAATTTTATAAAGAAAAATAATAAAAGAGTAAGGGAAAGGAGAGCAAACACAATGATTTTTACATGGTTCGACAATCACCGCCTACGTCCACATCTCCAAGCCAACCAAGCTCGAGGATTTCACTATCCAAACCTCCCAAGGCTTCAAATATTTACAATTGACTTCCAAGGTGTTAATGAACCTTTACAACAAGAGATTATCTCCCAATCTCTTCACTCAAGTGTTTCATACACTTATACACTCACAAATTTGATGAGAAAATAAAGATTACAACAAAACTCTCTTTTAGAGTAGATATACTAATGATAGCTCAATGAAGATTTAATCTATGATGATTTGTAAATTTGAAAGCTCAAAATATGTTGTTTACACTTGTTTATGCTTGCAAAAGTCTTAAAATTAATGTTGGATTTGAGTTTATATAGCCGTTATAGGCAAATTCTAGAAAGTAAACAGCTAGTCGCTTAATTAGTCGGCTCCCTGCTTTAGTATAGTGAAAGTTACCGTTAAAATTTAAATTTTGCTATAGTGACACTTGTTATTCCCAAAATTGTCTGGAATTATGATGCGTCCCAAAACATAATAATATTTTTCAAAGAAGTCCTTTTTCAACATTTAACATAATACTTATAAATTTCAAAGTTTTCAAAACTTTTTCAATTTAGTCCAAAACTTGAAAATATTTCCCTAAGGCGGCAGCCGCTAGTCTTGGGGCGGTTAGCCGCTAACTCTCTGACTATTTAGGATATTTACACTCAGGTCCTCAAACTTTCATAAATTATTGTATGGCATAAAATGTTTCAAATATTTGCAAATAGGTCCAAATTCAGAACTCAAAACAATACTTGTTAAAATCAATGATTGCAAAACCTTTTCATTTTAGTCCACATCTTGAAAAACAACTAATTTCCTAAGATACTTGGCCTATAATTGCAAAACCTTTGGTTTTTGAAAAAATGATGATTTATTAAACAAAATCTTAGTTTCTCAAATTCTAAACCATACATATATTAGACCATACCAGTTTTACAAGAATTGTTGCAATAATGAGTCCGTTGAGCTCTAAACTTTATTCTTGATCGCGCCGTTGTCCGTTGAGAGTCCTGAACTTAATTTCACCTTATTCACTTCATTATAGATATTATCCTTCAAGAACTAGTGAAATGTGAAATACAATATTTTTCAAATCACTTAAGACATATGTTTGTTACATTATGTGCAGCCCTTTAGGTTAGAAAAGTCAGCCACCTTTAACATCTTATCTATTACAAGTAATTTCAATTCTCTTTGTTTTAAACTTTGCCAATCTTTCTTCTTTTACTTATTTACTTAATTTACACAATTTATTTTATTGCTTTTGTTAGACCCTTAAGCTTATTAGAATTTATCATTATGCTCATTTGTGAAAAACTTTAAATGGTTATGCATAGATATTGATTTTTCACATCTAGACCAGCACTGTATTCTCCATCCATCTCTTTTTATGGATCATACTGCATGTTTATGAAGCTGATTTTTGTGGGTGGCTTGCGGTGTGTCTTTTTATACAACTTACTCTTCACTTGGAGGTGCTTAAGCATGTAATAATTAATAGCCCACATGTAAGATCTTTCTCTTTTGATTTAAGAAATTAAAATCATATATAAATTGGGCATATAATTTTTTTTATGTGAAATAATGCCGCATTCTATTAGGATTAAATTGAGGAGGATTTATAATATTTATGTTTTATTTAAATTTTAGATTCAGTTTTAATTTTTTGGAAATATGCATTAAAAGCTTAGACTCGTTTAAGAATTATTAATAGAGACAAGTTTTATTAGTGTTATATTAGGATAACAGTAAGGATCATATGTCTGTTAATAATTCTTGAATTGTCCCGATTTGGACAGTTTAGGAATGCATAATTTTCTACAGTAGCTAGTAGTTAAAGTGTTATTCTACGTGAAAAGAGATTTTTTGGTGACTACTCCTCTTATTATCTGGGTAAATACTAGACTATTAGGTGTCATGTGTTGTTTTGACACAGCACATAAACACTTATATATCTATGTGGCGTACTTGCAGAACTATGGAAGATGCTGTCAAAATTTTCATAAACATGGAAGAAAACTTCAAGCAATTGAGATTGAAGAAACCCATGCATTATTGAACGAGATATATAGGGCTACCTACTTTTTTTAAATGCATAGTTTTCTACAGTAGCTAATAGTTGAAGTGTTATTCTACGTGAAAAGAGATTTTTTGGTGGCTGCTCCTCTTATTACCTGGGTAAATACTAGATTATTAGGTGTCATGTGTTGTTTTGACATAACACATAAACACTTATATATCTATGTGGCGTACTTGTAGAACTATGGAAGATGTTGTCAAAATTTTCATGAACATGGAAGAAAACTTCAAGCACTTGAGATTGAAGAAACCTATGCATTATTGAACGAGATATCTAGGGCTACCTACTTTTTTTTAAATGTGAAGGGAATGTTGGATATGTTGTTTAAAGCGAAGGAGCTGAGTTGGATGCATATAATTGGCTGCGATTTGGTTGAGGTTCGAAGTACCATTTGTACAAATAAGAATCCCCTTCGTTACACTTAGTTGGCTTTAAGATTGTAATTTTGTGTATATACAATGTAAATGGAGCACTATTTCCTACTACCTATTTTGTTTTATATAGTCAATCAATTTTGCTTTTCAATTTCTTGTTTTTAGTCACGTAAGCTTTATATCCCTTAAAATGTAGGATATTACTGTGTTTGGAGTTCTGCGGCAATTAGTTTTATATATCTGTAATTGATAGCTATGTGAAGTATTACATTATAAAACTCCACAACACACCAAAATATCTTGTTAAATAGTAGAAATGAAGAACGAAAATAATTTATTTGACTAATTTCAGTTGTAACACCCCAAATCTAACACGTGTGGAGCGTGTGATGAAGGAGGTTACTTAAAAATCAAAATCCTTACACAAAAATCTGAAACTAAAATACCTCAAATTTTATTCAAATAAATACAAAAATCTATATGTCTAATACTAAATATTTTCTCCCGAAGACATAAATATGACAAAAGTCTCAAAATTCCCCAATTACAAATTCATAAAATAAACAATCGTAAAGGAAACATGAGTTTATCCTTCTCTTATTTGACTAGCATAAGTAAATGAATCTCTACCTCCAAAGAAAAGCACACCTCTCAACAAGGTACTTAATTTGTAAAAGGTAATGACGAGGGGTGAGCCATCAACTTATTGAGTAAAGCTATTCCCAACTCACTAGGCTTATCGGGTGCCAAAGATATAGCAAGCCTTTTTTTTTATTAAAACATATATTATAAATCATAAATCTCATAAAATGACATATTACAACAAGATTCATAGTAATTTAAAATATAAGAAAAATTAATTAATCATAGAAGGAAATCATATAGCATGTATGCAAAAAAACAAGAGGTTAGCTCATGTCACATAGTGTCACTTATACTTCTGATGACCAGGCCAGAAACAAAATCAGAATTAGAATATCTTGTACACATTCAGAAAAGAAATTCACTATTGATTTAAAACATATATATCGTATAATACGATCAGAATCAAAATCAGAATAATTAAGGACAATGAGCCAAAAGTTTTAAATTTATTTTCCATATGTAACGACTTACACGTGACACTTTGTACTATATGTGGCACTTCACGACACTATGGCCCTCGAGAGGTGGCCCCCATATAGTCTTAAGAGGTGGTCCCGAACAATCATAAATAATCTCTATGCATGATTAAAACACTCTTATCAGACTCATAAAAGATCTTAACAATGAATTAGGCTTGCAAAACAAATTCCGTTATAATATTTTATAGAAAATTTCATAAAAGATAATTATTCAGCAAAATAAATTACATACTTAAAGGCAATTATAATATTATGTTAAAACTATAAAAAAACATAATTTTCATATTTAAAAACATTTACATAAACTAATTTTGTTATGAAAAATAATTAATCTTTTAAGAGATATAAAAACACATAGACTTATACTAGTATCAAAATAATTATACATATCCAGTATATTAGGAATGAAGTTACTTATCTTGAAAAACCTCTAACACCTCCAACACCTTAAACAAATACAAAATTTAATTATTAACAACTTATTCTAAGAACTTGATTTTCTAATTCAAACTCGTACAAGTCTGGTTCTCATAATTTTAACTCTTAATCTAAAAATCAAAATGATAAAATATTTTATACAACTATTCTGGACATCCATGGATATCTTTATAATGTTTTCAAGAGGATCCGACACCAAAAACATTTTCAAAACTATTTGTTTCTTGATTAATTCAAAACTGTCTCACAGTGCCTTAACTAAAGAACATGGATTTTGAGATTTTTATAAAATTATACATCAACCAAAAAATTATGAAATGAAGAATCAAAATACTAGACACATATATTAACCTTTGTTCTTATCGAGGATTCAAGAAAAAAAATTTCAATTACATGTTTTAGTCTTAAATGAAACAAATGGATTAGAATCAGCAGTAGCCTATGAGATTCGATAATATGGTAGAAAGATTCATAAGATTTGTCTAAGCCACTTCCTTTCTTTTTGTCCAAGTTTCTTTTCTTTTTGTCTAACTCACTTCCTTTTTTCTTTGTGAGTTTCGGGAATATCCCCATTCATAGGTCTGAGATCCACATCTATGAATTGAAAGGTCCGAATGATCAACTCTGCAATCAGTTGTTAGAATCAATAGGTCTTTAAAGTGTCAGAATTTTTAGAGTTCATTTAGCCCTACAAATAATTTTGTGAATCTGGTTGTTCTACTGGAACCACAGTTTTACAATACAATGCAATAATGTTTCGAAAATCCATATAAAATCGAAAAACAAAGTCAAATCTTATGACACAAAATTTATTCAATAATTCCTACATGTATAGTTTACAAGTAGGTAAGGTAACACATTAAACACAACTTAAACACATCCTAAATCAACATAATGATCTGCAACAATCTAAAATCATGCCAATAAGACTCTAAATAGAACACAACGATATGAAATCAAGTAAAAGATAGAGAAAGTAAAACTTACCAACCGTTATGACTCTCTCTCCTAACCAAAAGTTTGAATCTTGGAGTACAAGCGAAATAGAGTAAAAAACAAAGTTGTCGATTTAGGGTTATGGGTGAAGGAAAAGTATTATAGGGAACCTTAAGAAACCCTATGAACTTTGGACAGAGTGAGTCTTTTTCAAAATTACCACATGTATCCTATTTATAGATATTATAATCCTTATTAGTAAGGGCAATAATGCCATTTATGAGTTCTAATAAACCAAAATTTCCATAATTTAAAATTATGGAAATTTGGCATTATATAGTGCATTGAAAGAAGATAGTCATGTACAAGAGTTGAGTTGGTATGCTAAATAGGATATCTAATCCATATACTAATGGGGTTGGAAAACTTTTAAAATTTACATATGAGAATGTTGTTGGTGATACAAGAAGTTATTGTCCTTGTAAGAAGTTTGTAGTTGATATTTAATTATAAAGGAAAGTGACAAGAGACTATATCATTATAAGCAGTTTTTAGTTGAAGTACCAAAACTGGATATTGCATGGTAAACCATCTTCATCCTTGGAATCTAACCAAGAAATTGAGGTTAGTCATGACTTAGGTACAATTACTTCCACTGGTTACATGCAGAGCGTTGCTTGAAAATGTTGTTGAGACTTTGATTGAATTGCGTAATTTTTAACTATGCTCAAAAGTGAACACATCTGAAGACTTACTCAACTTACAAGGAAGAATTGACCTTCAACTTTGTCATCTAAGAAGCTTGTTTCAATGCCTTTTTTAATATAATATTTTGTTTGCCTATTTATTTAGAGAAAAAAGCATTAATTGATGGTCTTGTTCAGTATTGATGTATGTTTCACATAGAGAGGTACAACAATAATGTTGTAGCATTTTGATTGAAAATTTCTTCATTGTATTTCAAGCTTTTAATATTTCATGTCTTCTGGTTGTAAGGAGCTATTAACTTTCAAAAAATATGTGCAAGACCGAGCACATCCTGAGGCTTTTGTTAGAATAATATATGAATTTTGGTGCTAGATACCTTGACGAGATGGAAACCAAAAGTAACCGACCTACTCATAATGATGATTGCGGTAATAAATTTAGGTGCCCCTTCGATAAAAGGGTCAGAGAACATCCAGATGATGTTTCATAGGTTCAAACAAATTGGTATATGACTCATTTTCAAGATTAATCATGTATATTCTTTATTCTTAGTTCTTAGTTATAATCTATCTAGTTACTTACTAAGTCATGATCAAATTCACGTTGACAACATCCCGTAATTCTACAAACAGAGATGCCAACTGGAATAAATCATCACATTCAAAAAGTTTGCAATGAAATATTTCACACATGGTTTTTAAATCATTTAAGTTTCTTGAACATCTGTGAATTATTGATTTCAAGTATATAAGTTCTTTACTGCTAATTTATTTCTATAAGTTATGAAATTACAACGGACATCAAACGTAGTACTGCCTAAAGAAATTATAAATTTAGTTAACTATCTTGACCAGCATACATGAAGATTCATAGATACATTATTAATGATCGTTGATTATGTACAAAAGATAATGATATGAGTAGGACAACAAAAGTCTTCGGTATTATTTGATGGCTAACATTATGAGCTATGCTAGTGTAAGGGACAAAACATGAAGTTTGTCCTTGCTTGTGCAGTGTTGTATTTCATGTGATTTTGAAAGACATTATTGAAATTTGTTATACTAATAACACGAAGTTTGTTCTTTTCAAGGGTGATTAGATTGATGATCGAGTAGGAAAGAAGTAAGATGACTTTCGATTTACAATAGTTTATTTCAACCATTTATTATATTAAAATAATCAATATGGTGATTGAGCTTTCATCCTTACAGGGTAGGCAGAACAAGTTTGTTATGTCCAAGAACTTGTAGATTTAGACTGCATGTTGTTATGAAAATGACACTTGGTCAATGGTCTTTAATAGATGATTTGAAAAGGTCAAAGAAATAAAGAATTCAAGAGTTATTAAGACAGTGAAGAAGCTTTTACTTAAGATCTTACTGGTGATGAAAGTAAAGAGAATGGCCAGTTTTTGGCTAGGGGATTTAGTCAAGGGGCTGTTAAAAAAGCAATTCTTAAAATGATTATTCTTGATGAGCTACAGTCTTCTCATTTACAAACCCTAGAATTGGACAATTTTGCAGTATCGCATGTTCTAGGTACGTTGTCTCATCATATAGAACCACTATCAAGGATATATCTTTGACATAATTTTAGTCAAAAAGGAAAAAAGAGTCTATTACCACCACTATTTTGACTTCTATAGTTATATGGTGTTCAAAGCTTATTTTAGGGAGTAATGTCTCTTTAGGGAATATTGCCTCTGATGAAACAATTTATTCAATTATGGCATTTATTGTGAAAAAAAATTTGAATTTTTATTTTCTTTTTCTAATAATCAACATTCTTTTTAAACAAACGGTCTATTATGCTTTTCACATGCAATAATAATTCTATTAATCATAGTTTTATTTTCAACGTTTTTTATATTTGACATGATTATTAGCTGTATTTCAAAATACATATGGCATTTAATAAGAAGTTGCTACGAATTGATTAATTGGTTATCCTTTGAATTTCATTTCCACTCTTAAGCGGTCTAATGATTTGAATGAGACACATATTAATCATTTGTAAATAAAAGTCACACCTAATATTAGAAGGTTTGTTTTGTCTCTTTCAATTAAGGAATACTATTATAGTAAAATTCTTGTCAAGCCATTATCCTACCCAAACATTTAAGAGCTTGCTATTGAGGATGATCTCTCAAGTGTTTTTTGGGAAAGACTCATGGGCAGGACCTACGTAATATCTAAAGAAGAGGAAAACAACTGTTAGAGGCATCGCCAGTAGTGGCCAGTATTGAAACTCCGATGGTCAAGTTAGTATATTGTGGAGAGGTTTTTGTGAAACCTCAAATATAAAACATGAAGAATAAATAAAAGAGTAAAAAACAGACTTTTTTATGATAAGACGGACTTGACATTATATAGTGGAGTACCTCTAAGGCACCTTTAGTCGTTTTGGACGCATAACGATATTTCCCTCGTTAGGTAAGAACATTTAGTAATATTAGTGTGAAATTCAAATGTCTTCAGTTTTTCTCTTGTTAAATTTAACACGTAGGGTTTCCTGAGTAAGGAGTTCTATTTGGATCATTTCACAGTCCTTAAAGGTTGACGGGTGCAAATGGACTTATTGGGGGAAAGTCCCCCCTATAGCCCTGTATTGTGGATGTTTATAGGTTCATTTAGTAAAGCTGAGTTTGTCTAATAGGGGATCTTCCCACTAACGTGCCCAAATATGTGTGAAGGCCCTTTTACTTTTGAGATGGTGCTTTCATGGCATATGGCAATGCTTGGGCACCAAGTAGAAGACATCTTTTCAGTTTTTATAAGTAAGGTGCCTTAATTTTACCATTATTACCCTAACATTTCAATTTTTTTTTAGGCTTGTCAAGGGCTTTTTAGCCAAGATATTCCCTTGTACATGTTTCACCCTTAATTTGATCAATTCAAAATTTCCACTAACAAGATCCCCTAGTCTTCTTTGGCCAAGTACGAGGGAAAATAAAATAACTCTAAATAATACTCTGAGGAAACACATGTGGTCATCATTTATATATGTAGGGATGGCAATGGAAGGGAAGAAAAGGGGATCAAGGCACATCTCTTAAAGATATGGTTAAGTCTTTGGCTATAAGTTCTTTAAGATTTCAATTAAAAGTAAGAACAACCATCAAGAATTTAGAGACATAAGTAAGCTAATTGGCTAGTATAGTGGACAAATTAGAAACACAAAGATTTGAAAAATATCCATCCTAAACCATGATCAATCTAAGTAAGAATGCTAGTGCAATGACATTAAGAAGTCAAAAATAACTTGAAGAAGCACAAAAAAGAGTAAGAGCAGCCATAGATGAGACAAAACAGCAAGGGAATTTAGCTTTTGAGAAAGATGAAGCCATATTTTCTATGGAGACAACTTTAGCATCTAAGATAACTTCTAAGGTTCTTATTTCTTCTAGCCTTTCTTCTTTACCTTTTCCTTGCTTGTTTGCAAAGTCCAAGAATGAGGAATATGAAAAAAAGATTCTGGAAACCTTTTGCAAACTACGAGTAAACATACCTCTTTTGAATGTGATTAAATAAGTATCATACCATGTTGAATTTCTCAAATAGGTGTGTACTAACAAATGCAAGCTAAAAGCTAATGAGGTAATAAGTGTAGGGGAGAATGTGTCCACTCTTTTACAAAAAAAACTTCCACAAAAATGCAAAGATTCAAAAAGTTTCATTATACCATCCAAAATTGGCAACACCAAGCTGAAGAGCCATGTTAGACCTAGGATCATCTAGTAATGTCTTGCCATATTCTATTTATACCTCTTTAATTTTGGGCAAAGTTAATAAAACTGACGCAATTATTCAACTTGCTAACATACCTAATTTTTATCTAAAAGGTACTTTGGAATATATTTTAGTGCAGGTTAATGAGTTAATTTTTCCTACTGACTTTTAATGAGTTAATTTTCCCTACTGATTTTTTATATCCTTGATATCGAGAATGATAAATCTCCTATGCGAACTCTATTACTTTTAAAGAGGCCATTCATCAAAACCACCATTGCTAACATAATGTCTATAATGAGACTCTAACCATCACTACAACAAAAAAAAGGCTTCAACGATGAACGATTTTGTGGTTAAAATATATAATTTTTGTTGCTAAAGGCTATAAAGATGAAAAATTTTGGTTGCCATTTCCTCGCAATAGGAGCGTTTCATTAGGTCTTTGGTGTCAAATTTTCAAAATTTCTCGCCAGATATATATGTTTAGCGACGGATAGTTTGGCGTCACTAAATGTACTTTTAGTGACAAAATATGATTGTTGTCGCTAAAAGGAATCTTTTTTCTACCCTTTAATTATTATTACTATTTTTAAAATTTTATCATTTTTAATACAAAATTACAATGACAATTAACACCATTATGATAAAAAGAGAATTAATTTATTTAAAAAGCATTATTATTACTGATGAAAAATAAAAAATAATTACAAAATTTAATATGTATTTTTTTGAAAGAAAATTGTTATAAACGAATATAAATTTCTTGATTTTCTTCATCTTGATGTAATTGATCTTCAATATTCCTTACAAATAAACACATAATAATTAGTAAACATAATAAACACAAACATAATAATAATATAAGTTGTAATAAATCAGGTAAGTAAAAACAAAAAAAAATTACACCATGTTAAAAATAAAACAAAAAAGAAGCAGAGACTAAATTAGAAAATAAGAAGTGTACATTTAGAGATGAGAGAACAAAAGAGTAAAAGTAAAGGAATGAGAGAATGAGGGAAAGAAAAATTGAAATAAATGATATATTAATAGGGGACTAGAGTTTTTAGCCACGAAACATAACACTCGTTGCTAAAACTTAATTTTAGCAGAAAATAGTTTGCTAATTTTGTCGCTAAAAGTACACGTTGAGGGAAATCTAATTTTTTTCACTGAAAGTACAAAATTAGGAATGAAATTTAGTTTTGTTGCTAAAGCTCTTAAAATTTGGTGGAAAACCATTCGCCAAATGTTTTTAAATTTTTTAGCAATGAAATACAAATTTCATCACTAAAAATGCACATTGAGCGATGAAATAAAATTTTCATCGCGAAAGTACACGTTTAGCAATGAAATTTTAATTTCATCACTAAAGGTCTTAAATTTTGGCAGAATATTAACTGTTTTGAATCTTTAAACGAATATTTACGTCTACGAACTTATAACTTAATCGCTAGAAATACATATTTAGCAGCAAAATTTAAATTTCATCGCACAAGATCTAAGCTTTTTGGCATTATTTTAAAATATTTAAATGAATATTTATAGCGACAAACTAAAATTTCGATGCTAAAAGTACATATTTAACGACGAAGATTAATTTTCATCGCCAAAAGTCTATAATTTTGACATTATTTTAAATATTTAAATGAATATTTTTAGTCACACAATTTAGATTTTATTGCAAAAACTACATGTTTAGTGACAAAATTTAATTTTTGTTGCAAAAGGTCTAAAATTTTGAAATTATTTTAAATATCTAAATGAATATTTTCAGTGATTTAGATTTCATTGCTAAACATGTACTTTTAGTGATGAAATTTTTGTCGCAAAGGTTTGACATTTTAACCTAATGAATATTTTCAATGACAAGTTTATAATTTTAATGCTAAAAATATACATTTAGCGGTGGAATAAAAAATTTGTCACTAAATATGTTTAATCACTAAAAGCACACATTTAAATATTAATTTTTTCTTATTGTGATGAAATTATTTTTTCATCGCTAACATGTACATAAGACAATGAAAAGAATTTCATTGCTAAAACGTTGGTCGCTTAAGAACTAAATTTTTGTAGATAGATTTTAGAGAATCATTGGAATATTTTCGGTACAATAAGGTACAAGTGACTTGAATTCTTATTTTTAAGTTAATTTAATTAATTTTTTAGCACGATGAATCTTTAAAAATACTAGTGAAGATGCTTTAGAAATTGCTATTACAAAGAGCCTTAAAGTATAATATTCTAAAAAGTCAAGAAGGGATGTGCAATTATATGACAACATTGAGGAGACACTGGGATCTTTAGAATTATTGCCAAAAGTTTTAGGCATGTATAATCTTACTTTTGTGACTTTACTTTTATTTAATGATAAACTTTTGCCTTATTTAATACATGGCCATACATTTGGAGCTTAAGCCTCTTCTACAACATCTAAGATATGTGTTTTATATGAGAAAGATATGCTATCCATCATCATTTAGATAGCAAGTGGGTGAGCCCAATTTAAGTCGTTCTAAAGAGATCTAGAATCATTATTGTCAAGAATGAGAAGAATAAGTGAGTGCCTACTTGTGCCCAAACCAGGTGGCGAATTTACATTAATTATTGAAATTCAACTCTACTATTCACAAAGATCAATTTCTTTTGCCATTCATTGCTTAAATATTAGAAATATTAATAGGTCATACTCACTATTATTTTTTTCTTTTTTATGGATATTTAGGCTATAATTAGATTATCATTATGCTAGAAGACCAAGAAAAGGCAACATTTATTTGTCCTTTTGGCACATTTGCTTATAAAAAATTGTCATTTTGCCTTTCTAATTCTCCTACCATTTTTCAATAATGTTTGATCAATATATATTTTTTTATATGGTATTGAAAACATCATAGATGTTTTGAGGGATCATTTTTGTGTCTATGGTGATTCTTTGACAAATGCTTAGATAAATCCTACAGTTGTTCTTAAACTTTGCATGGAAATTAACCTCATGCTTAATTGGAAAAAATGTCACTTTATGGTAGATGAAGGTATAGTTTAGGCCATACTATATAAGCTGAGTAAATAGAAGTAAGTAAACTTAAAACAAATCTTATTTATCTAATGCCACCCCGCAACTGAGAGAAAAGTACATTCTTTTCTTAAAAAATAATGGTTTTATCAAAAATTAATCAAGGATGGCGAGCGTGAAACAAACTTATGGGGACTTTATGAATGACTTCATCGAGAAACCACACAAGGTGATGGGAGATGCTATATTAGTAAAAGGACTTAAACAAACATTAGAGACTTCACATTCGGAGGATGGCCTTCAAAGGTCAAAGTTTCCTAACCTAAGGCTTATAGCGGAGCTCGAAGCACTATGGAGTTGGAGAAATTTATTTAGGATATAGAGTAGCACTTTCGAGCTACTCGAGTACTTGAGATATAGTGTATTACTATCACAAGCATGTACCTAGGCGATGATGCTAAGTTGTGGTGGCAGAGAATGCTTCAAAATGATGCTCAAGCATAGTGACTGAAAATTGAGACTGTTTATCCTATTGCTTATAGATCATTGATGGACCACGCTTGGTCTGTTGAGACCCATGATCAGCCAAGTCTTCACTGAAAGGTTAAAGAAAGCTCACATGAAATGGAGGATGGATTTTAATTGTTTAGGTAGTCATAACCAATACAAAACTTAACCCACCCTTTTCATCACCTAAAAAGGTCCACCAAATTTCAGTACCAGCCTAGGACGCACTATTTTGTAAATAATTTTCTTCTAAATCTATGGCTTCAACTTACCCTGTTGCCCACATTAAACTCCACTCTTTTTAGCATTTGTATACTTCTTTCTTACTAGAACGCCTATGCCATCCTATCGATAGCCTCATCGATCATTTCTTGCTTGTCCAGAGTAAATTTGTATGTATAAGGGCATTTCTTGCTTGTTTTCTATTTTACAACTTCATGAGGGGCTAATTGTTGTTAAGCCATGACCAGCTAAGCTAGTTTCATCCCCATTGTCGTAAAATAATGGATTTTATAGCAGAATTAAGCCAAATTCAACAAGTTCACCCAATTATTTTCACTTGTTGTCACGTAGTGTCACAAAATTCCTCGAATAATGCATTTACCCTCTCTTTCTATCCATCCTTCTAAGGATGATTGGTAATAGAAAACTTCAAATCTATCCCCATGAGATCGAAGAGCACAGTCTAAAATTTGCCTATGAATTATGTGTTGAGTGTTAGAAAATGTATATTTATAAAGGAGAAAATCGTCATTTTACACTTCAAGTTTTACTAACACACTTACTTTTATGTATTTAACCTTGTTGTCATTTAATTATGTGTGTTGTATTATAATTAAGTATTTTATGTATTTTAGGGGCATCATAGTCATTTCACAATGAACAAGAGATCAGATGACAAAACAGACATCACTTTTGAACTCAGGACGGCCGAAAACCTTAGGAGTATAAAAGGAAAATAGTATTGTTCACATGTACGGTACTATTCACATGTACGGTACTGTCTACGTTACTGTTCATGACACTGTTCACATAGACGGATCGATGACGTGGCATTGACCGATGGTGTGGCATTGACCGATGGTGTGGCATTGACTGATGAGGTGTCACTATCCTATTGGACTAAAATTCTTACGCACTGTTGATCGATGACGCGTATATCACCAAAAATCTCGCATGCATTACACAGATTATTTTTAATCAAATCACTATTCAATCCAAACCGTGTGGTCAAACCGCATCATGACGTGGCGCAATCCTGAGCGTCCAAACTATTTTTAATCCGATGGCCACGATTTACTCAATGTATCTATAAAAAATAGGTTCTCCCCCCCCTAATTTGATATCTTTGAATCCATTTTTAGACTCCATTTTCTGTAATTCCCTCTCCATTTTGTATTTTCTACGTATTTTAATAAATTCCCTTTTTGCCCTTAGTTCAATTATGAGTAGCTAATTTTCTTTCAAGCTTGGGTTGAAGGTAAAGTCTCAACATGTGTCATGCGCTTTGTTTGGTAAATTTATTTTCTCTTTCCCTCTTAGTTTTTGTGGATGTTTTAACTTCTCGTCGATAAATAATAATAATCTTGTCTAGATATCGCCTTGGTTTCACCAGCTCTCTAGTACAAGGTTATTATTATTTGGCACGATAAGCCCTTAGCACCATATTGATTAGAGTGTGGTTCATGAGGTGTGGATTCCCCCCTTATGATTTAATTGGTATTAATAAGGAATATTTAGCCCATGGTGCATGTTGATACGGATCCAGATACCTAAGTACGTCATTTCAATAGATTTCTATTCAATTTATTCTCGCCATTTAAATTCCAATTTTAGGATAATCTAAGTCATTTTCACCACAAATCCAACCACCCATTTAGAAAATTAATTCTACACACAATTAAAATTCACCTTCTCGTGGGATCGATACTCGTCACCATTGATCTACACTACAATAGATTCGTGCAATTGCGAGTTCAATAAAATCTGCACAACATTATGCATCTTATCATTGATGATATCTTTTAGAACACCAAAGTGTTTAGCCACATGTTTAAAGAACGGCACCCAACTGTGTCTGTTAGGCAAGCATTATGTGTGTATTTTGAAAATCAATCGTTCACTATAAGGAATGATTTTTTCCTTTCTAATTTTGCTATCCCCATAACAAAATACATATAAACGAATTACTAAAGTCCCCAGGATTTAGTAATGGATGTAAATGTCTAGTCAACTTCCTCTTCTTTGTCTTGTCTACTTGACACACTAGGCAAGTTTTAATGTATAATCGCATGTCATCTTTCATTTTATACCAGTAATATAAATCTTCCAGCAGTGTCATCATCCTTTCTACCCTCGATTGTTTGATCTATTGAGGATTATGTGTATCTCGCAAAAAAAAAAATCCTCTATAAATCCCCTCCCTCAAGATCGTACAATCATCCACCAAGTGCATAAATTAGGTCTTCAACCTAATATCTCTACATGAAGGCTGGCTTGATCTTTTTGTGGAGTTGGCAATAGATCTATACATGTAAACAAAATATGTCACCATGATAATTAAAGAGGCCATAAATACCTTGACTTCTTTATGCTTCTGAGCAACCGATACCTGGTTTTACTTCCTAGGCCTATATATCTATATTCTATATAGGGGTGGGCAAAATATCAGACCCAACCCGATCTGACCCGATCCGATCCGATCCGATCCGAAAAATTTCGGGTTCGGATCAGATCGGGTGGTGAACAAAACCCGATCGGGTGAAATTGTCTCAACCCGATCGGATTGGGTGAAACCCGATCGGGTTGAGAAAAAAAAATTTGGCAAATACAAATCACAGAATACAAAATACAAATACACACTCACACGAGTACACGACACAATCACTGAATCAGACAATCAGTATTCAGTAACTCACAGAATACAGAATCTACAGATCACACATCACAGACTTCACAGTGTCACACAGATTCACGGATTTACATTTTATAGTAATTTACAAAGTATTCACCTCACCGCAACAAAACAATTCAGTATTAGTAATTCACAAAGAAAAGAACACAAGCAAAGCAAAGTCTCATTTGGCTCACAAACCCTCACTCACTCAGACACTCACCAGTCACTACCTCACGGTATCACAAACCCTCACTGTCACACACAAATCACTGAAACCAGTACTCAAGCCGTCAAGCACAAGCAGCCAACCCACACCCATTAACGCCTCACGGCCTCCGTCGCTCACCACACACAACAAACACACACGCACAGTTCACGGAGCTACCTTCAACCGGCCACCACACGCAGCAACCGCTGCCGAGAACGACCCCAACCGAAGCCGAAGCTGATTCGCGAAGATCGTGACCCGATCTACAGATTTGCTGCAACCAAGCGCCGGATCCAAGCCTTGAATCCTCCACTCCACCATCACTCAGTCCGATTGAAGATCCACCCGGCAAGCTGCCTCCAATCCACTCGAGTGTCCACCATTGGCATTCACGGGTCACGGCTGTTGAGTGTTGACATCCGGCCACCACACCCTCATGGTCACGCCTCACGGGTCATGGTTCCAGTCTCAAAACTCAAAAGGTCTCTTCACTCTCTGTTTTGGAAGTTGGAAGTTTGGATTTGGAACTTGAACTCTTGAAGCCCGAACCGAATCAGCAAATCTGGCTTTTGAACTTGTTTAAGTGATGGTATATATATAATATATAATTATATATGCATTAATGATTAATTATAATTGTTATTTTTTATATGTTATATGAGAAATGTTAATTGTAACTTTGTATGTCAATTATATATAATTATATATTGTTAAATTTTATCAATAAAATGAAAATAATCCGGCATTAATTTTCGGTTACTTATTAATAATTGATTTTTTGTATGAATAGTAATGTTAGATTAAAAATTAAAATTAAATATTATGTTACAATATAAATTATAATTATATATGTCATATGATATGTGTATTTGTACAATAGTTTCAACTTCAACCAAAAATTAACCAATTTAATTGCAGTAGTTTCAAGTTTCAACTTCAATAAATAATTAATCAATTTAATTAATTGCATGATAACCAATAAGTAAATATTAAGTGGTTAAGTACATATAATGTGGGCATAATAAGAATTAAGAATTTAAGATACGGATATGTAATTAAATTATATTATTTTGGCCAATGGATAATTAGATATTATAAATTAAATAATTACATTAATTTCTTGGTTTTCTTTTATGGAATATGCATCTTGAATTCTTGATCATATATAAACATTATGGTGGAAAATTGAAAATATCGATTTCAAAAAGTTTCATAAAATTAAATTAACAATTATTTGAATCAATTTGTAATACTAACTATTAAGTAGATTTTTTAATAGTCTTTTTGTGTTTTAATTTATGAATTAATGATTAATAATTATTTTAAATTTAAACTTTGTGTTAATTTTAATTTTATGCTTTGTGTTAATTTTTAATTTTGAATCATTTGAATTTAATTCTATAGTAGTTTTCTTTTTTTGTTGGTTGAAATGAATGGATGGATGAATGAGGGAGGATAAGGAAGGTGGGAGAGAAATGTCTTAGTTAGCAAGGTGACAAGAGTGGAAGAGAAATGTCCTTGTTTTATAAAGGACATGCACGTGCATGCATGCATATATAATTTGATGTGTTTTTGTTTTTCCTTACATGGCAGATGGCACATACTTGAACACATGTAATGTGCACACGGGGCTATATATGCAGATGCTTAATTTTGAGTTTTTGACAAAGAAAAATTAAAAATGTGCAAGTAATCAAGGCTTTTGCCTAAGTTCACATTTCACAACACAGCAGCAGCAGCAAATGCAAATCCCAGATCAAATATAGGCAAGAGATGATTCCTAATAACTGTAGGCTGTAGCAACCCATAGCAATGAAACCGAGGAGGCTAATTAAGGGCTTTCTAGAGCTTGACAATTTCAGGAATATGAACTGGGTAACGATCAATGCAAACCAAGGGTCCGAATAACCCAATTGCGCCAAATTAATTATAACCTGAATTGATCTGAATAACCCGAATTTAATCCGAACCCGATTTAACCCGAATCTGATCCGATTACACCCAACCCGAATTTAATCCGAACCCGAATTAACCTGAATCCGATCCGATCAGAACTCCACCCGACTTTTAACCCGATCCGATCCGAATTTAATTCGGATCGGATCGGATCGGGTTATAAGTTCGGGTGGAGTTCGGATCGATTTTTATCCAACCTGACCAACCCGAAACCCGATCGGGTTGATCCGAACCCAACCCGAACCCGATTTTGCCCACCCCTAATTCTATGTAATCAAATATTATAATATATTCAGCAAGAAACTATTGCCCCTTGTTTGCCTTAGCAATTGCTTTTTATATGACTTGAAATAAGTTTTAGCTATATTATTTGTAACAATTAAAAAGATCGTACCCAATAAGTAGTGCCTCCATATGCCCAAGCAATGCAACACTGCCATTACCTCTTTCTCATGTGTTGAATACCACTATTCTACATTTTTTAGCTTTCGACTCTCAAGTGGCCCTCCTGAACAAGCATGCTACCAATGGCTTAATCATAGTGTCCATTTGTTAGTGTAAGCAAGTCAAGAGTAGCCTTACCCTTCCTCTGATCCATACAAATCTTGCCTTGGCTACTTTAGTGCCCCAAGAACATTAGTTCTTGGTGTCAAAACTCGCACTATTCCTTCTTAAAAAATAGTTGAAGCTCTTATAACTATGAATACACTAGCCTAAAATGATCATGATGGGCCAAACACTCGCTATAAACGACTATATTGTCGAGATATACCATCATAAGGTGGTCCAAGAACTCCTATAGAACGGGTGTGTTAGTAAGACCGAAAGTCATCACCAAGAACTTGTATGACTCATATACCAATAACTTATATGACTCATACCTAGTAATACAAGTTATTTTTGGTTTATCACCTTTTGTAATTCTTAATTGCCAATTTTCAACCTATAGTCTAACTTTGTGAAGTAAAAGGCTCTACCAAAATGATCAAACGAAGTCGTAATGTTAGGGACTAGATATTTATTTTTGACCATTACCTTGTTTAAGCGCAGTAGTCCACACATAACTGCATTGAGCCATCTTTTAACTTTTGAAACAATATCAGTGCACCATAAGGTGCTTTGGATGGTTGAATGGACCCAGCCTCCAGTAACTCATCTATTTTCGAAGTTCTGCCAACTCCAAAGGCATCATTAAAAAAGGAGCTTGTACATAGGGTCTAGCATCAGGTTTCATATCAATCCGGTGATCTATAGCACGTTTAATGGAAGATTTCAAGGGACCTATGATGGCATTACATCTACAATCTCATCCAACACTTCTACATACTAATCAAGCATAAGGTGCTTTGGATGGTTGAATGGACCCAGCCTCCAGTAACTCATCTATTTTCAAAGTTCTGCCAACTCCAAAGGCATCATTAAAAAAGGAGCTTGTACATAGGGTCTAGCATCAGGTTTCATATCAATCCGGTGATCTATAGCACG